>JXCR01125875.1:0-17194 GCA_002079205.1 Phalaenopsis hybrid cultivar | reverse complement strand
GAATAAGACACAACATTCCTACTTCTCATTGTTGTTCTCTCAATCTTTTTCTCTCCAGCTTATGCTTTAATATTTTGAGACATGACTCAGGGACAAATTCATATTCAATTAAAATGATATAAAATGTTGCAAGAAAAAAATAATTTTAGTAAGTGTTAAGGTATGCATCATTAAAATATAATTGTAATCCATAAGTGTAAAATATTGTCAATCTATAAGTAATATCAAATAATCTTACTCTTTATCTCATTGAATTATTGTAAAATTATATTTGTATGAATTATATGATTAAGTAAATTTTGTTAGTTATTTTTCATCAATGAACTTCGCTCTAGCCCAACCAGAGCCCAACCAGAGTGAACCAGCTCGTTTCCATTATGACCAAAGTTGATCCAGCGGCAATGTTAGGGTGGTCGGCTTAAAATTAAGGTGAAATTAATTCCGCCGCTATCAGAAGAAATTAGCACTTCGGAACTCCCCAACGGAAGCGATCTGGCGTAATTCACAGTAGGAGAGGAGAGAATCGTAGTCTCGGAATTCGAGTTGCTCCCTCGCGGCGATGGAGTCGAGCCATGCGGGATCAGAGAGAGAGAAAGCAACCACCTCCTCACCCATTGCCGTCGTATGCAGCTTCTGGAAAGGTATTTGAATCCGGAACAAACTGTCTCCGACATTGATTACAATCTCATGAGCACCCAAATTGAGTTTAAATTTAGAATTCTTAACAATGGAAATCCAAGTAGAGTTATTGTGCGGAGCTTATTCTGGTCGATAGCATCTTGGTGTTAGTTGGGTTATGATCTGTTTCAGTTCGGGCAGGGTGCTCTTCAATGCAAGGCGTTGAGGTATGATCTAATGTTTACCTTGGATCTGGAAGGAATGCCGCTCTGGACGGCGAGGCAATCGTAATGGGGTTTGGTTTTAGGTTTTGTAGTGTAAAAGTCAGTTCTCTCGACCGGTTACTTTTTTGAGGATGCAATTCAACGTATCATTGGTACGAAAACTAGGCTTTAAGCTATGATATGGAATTAGAACATTCAATTTCTGATGAGTCTGTGGGGGCTTCCGTTTGGGCTTTTTAAAATTGTGAAGTTACATGCTTGATTTTTAGCAGAGGGGCGATTCAACTGTGCCTCTCCTTTTTTTTTTGATAATATGTTAAAGATCCATCTACAATGGACAGCTTTGAAAGCTCAGCTAGAAGGTTGTTTTCAAAAAGCCTCAATAAAAATCATTCCATGATGTAGTCCCTGAGAATAGAGTTCTATCATAAATCTCTCCTTCATTTTTCAATCCTATTGTAGAAAAAAATTCAGTAAAAAAACTGTCGAAAGACAATATCATGTATAATATGAAATTAGCCCAAATATTTTCAAAAAACATGCCTTCCTTGCAGGATTAGGAGCCCAATATACTTCAGCACAGCCTTTCAAAGTTCAGCCTTCTAAACTTTTCCATGGTGAAACTCACTAAAGACCTCTCTCTCTCAGGCCAAGGAAAAGTACACACAAACATCTAAATTTCTGCATGAAGTTGGAATAAAATATAGGTCAGATAAAAAAATAGAATGGAAAAAGAAAATGTGAGGCACTGCTGAATTGGCCATCCACTAAAAGTCAAGCAACGAACTTCACAAGGTTTAAAAGAACTTCAAATGCAAACCTCCACACACTCTCGAGAAATTCAAAATTCTAATTCCATTGCTCATAGCTTGAGGCCTAGTTTTCATAGCAATGAAATGCCTGCGACCACATCGAGCCAGTATGTTGAATTGCATCCTCAAAAAAGCAACTGGTTTAGAGAATTGCCTTCTACAGTGAAATTAAATCTACAAAACCCTACAGATATTATATTGAGATAAGCGTTTCATTGAATGCTAACTTAGGAATATAACTGAAACAATGATTTGCATATATAGAGATGATTTTCTGGTGTCCTTTGGTTTTTGCCTCCTTAATGTTTCACTCTCAAAATATTAGTTTTAATCTTTATGGTGTAGCCAAGAAAAAAGAAGCATAATTGCAAAACACGCGGGAAGAGGAACTTTCGTTTATCTAAAGGAGAGAAATTATAGGAGAAGTGAGGATTGACTCACCCAACATCATGGAAACTTGCTCACCTATAACAATTTGAGAATCACTCATCTATTATATTGGGAATGCATTTATCTAAGTAAGAGGAATCTCTTACCAGCTCATCTTTTGCTCACTCAAAATTGTCCATCTTAAGCCTTTTGCAACACCAAATTGAATTATGTCTCACTAATGAGGTGATTTATGCTTGGGAACTATAATTAATTAAGGTTATGGGTAATTTTTGGTCGAGAAACACTACAAATATTAAGTAAAAACTTCATTATTCTCCACTTCTTGGAAAAAAACTCGGTCTCAAATTTGTTGTATGGCGAAGCACCTCCTTAATTATGGGTTGCCAATGCCATTGTTGAATCCTAACTTTTCATTCAGAATGCATGCCCCGAGATTTAAAGCTGAGAGGGGAGAAAAGAGTCAGAGTTGAGAGATATAGAGAGTGTGTAGAAAGTCCCTTCATTCATGTCTTGACTTCCTACTTATAGAAGTCTAAAAGTACAGTTACGCAAAAGAGAGAACAATCATAATAATCGCCCAAATAACTGAATCAATGAGTTTGTTATGTGAAAAATACATTATAATACAAAAGAAATATAATGTTATCAACCGCCAGATGCTTCGGCCTTGGATGGTTATTTCAATCGACCATATAGCAGATCGATTCCATCGAGGGGATCGGTCTATCATCAAGGGAAACCGACCGATTTCGGTAAGAGGTCCGCGTTCGATAGGTCTGTCGGTCGATTTTGTTGTGTAGTCGGTCGACTGCAAGGCTAGTCGACATCTTGCTCTTTAGTTTTGAACTTCGACTGCTTGGGTCTCCATTCATAGTCGCTCGATCCCTTTAAGATTCGCGTTGGCATTTTTGTTGTATACAACCATATTTTCTAAAGGTCTAATCATTTATTCAATAAACTACTTTTGTATAGCTATTTTCATAAATGTTTGTCCGCATTTTTCATTGTACAACAACTGGCTTCTTCGTTCTTACTGGAAACAACAAGTCAGCTCAGGTAAGGCTTGGATGACCAAACCGTTATACGTTGAAGCTATTTCTTTTTTGACTGCTTTTAAACAAATATTCTTTCAACATTTAGATAGAAAGAAAAATAGAGTTGCACATGTTTGTATCCATAATGCTTTACTTGATAGCTTTTTTTGAGGAATGTGGACTCCTCCCACTTCCTCTTTCCTTTTATAGATTTTGATCGGGCCCATGTTTTGTCAAGTTAGGCCCCTTTTGTACTTTTTGTAATCCTCTATGTCATAGTAATGCAAATGACACATTTCAAGCAAACAACTCTTGGCGGCTTTTGAATTTGCTTTTCTTTTAAACATTAAACAAGTTTTATTTTTTCATACGCCACAAAATTTGTAACAAGGCCGCTCATATTTGTGCTAAGCATGCCCTTAGTGGTTCTTTTGTTGTAATGCATCTATGATAATAGAAAACTTTCTATGATACTTGTAGATGACAGATCTCTTTTTTGTACATCATAGACACATACAACATAGTTTTTTTATAACCCTTTTGATATGTTAATGCAAATGCATATTCTCCGAAACAAATCTCGGCCTTATTGACAATCTCATTATTTGCATGACAATATTTCATTTGATCTAAGCATAGACCGAACTTCTTTTATTGATTTTTTATGTTGCAGGTTTTTATGTCGGTATCAGCTGCTTAACTTTATTGCGTGACTAAACACATAAGATTTTAGCAATTTGTATACTGAAATCTTAAAGAGTATATTAACTGCACGACAATACATTCAACAAGTGTCTTTATTGTCCTTCCATCTATATATGTAACATAATATTTTAATAGCTATTACTTTCTTATTTATTCAAAAGATGATCCAGACATACTTTGCATTTGTCCATTGAACTATTTACGTGGTTCTCTTTGTGCTCCTTGATCACCATAACTATTTTTATTTTACCAAAACTCTTTTAAATTGCATATTTCAACTTCGAAAAAGAAAGAAATGCTCTTGATGAGCAGGGGCTCAGGATTGCTGAAAACCAGGAGATTAGTCAAAAGAACATGCTGAAGCTTGCAGAGAACACTCGCGGTATGGTAATTTTCTTATGACATGTCTCTATAAGTATCTTGCACTCTTTCTTTTTGTAGGGACTATGTAATTATGTACTTAGATGTTTCTCGTAAAAAGCACTTTGAGCCGTTACTCTNGTACTTAGATGTTTCTCGTAAAAAGCACTTTGAGCCGTTACTCTCCAAGGAATCTGACTTCATCAAATTTTACCTCTTTACAGATTTCAAGAAGGCATCATCAGAGGAAAAACTCAACTTGTTTAACTCCTTACTGAAGGGCTATCAGGAAGAAAATATTTTCTTTAAAGTGTAATATCATTAAAATTAAGCATTAAATGTATACAAAAAATTGTGTATTTTTTTGTGTATCAAAATCCACCTCTGGGTCACTGCCCTCTCGGCATACTCTTTTGTTCAGATCACTGCCGCGACGACATGCCCACCTTTAGGCCACTGCCACCTTGACATACTCTTTTGTTTGGGTTGCTACCGTCACGACATGCCCTCCTCCGGGTCACTACCCCCTCGGCATAACCTTTTCTTCGTGTCGTTGCCGCCACGGCATGCTCACCTCCGGGTTACTACCTCCTCGACATACCCTTTTGTTTAGGCCGCTACCATAACGACATGCCTACCTCTGTGTCACTGTCCCCTCGACATACCCTTTTATTTTGGCTGCTACTTTCACGGTATGCCCACCTCCAAGTCACTGCCTTCTCGACATACCCTTTTGTTTGGGTCACTGTTGTCACGACATGCCCACCTCTGGGTCACTGCCTTCCTTGACATACCCATTTGTTCAGGCCGCTGCTGTCACAACATGCCCACTCTGGGTCACTGCCTCCTCGGAATGCCCTTTTGTTTGGGTCGCTGCCTTCACGGCATGCCCGCCTTCGGGTCACTGCCATCACGACATGCCCGCCTCCGGGTCACTGTCCCTTTAGCATACCCTTTTGTTCGGGTTGTTGCCGCCACGTTGTGTCCATCTCCGGGCTACTACGCCTTCGACATACCCTTTTGTTCGAGTCACTGTCGTCAAGTAATACACTTCTTTGGGTCACTTCCTCTTCGTCATACCCATATGTCGGGTTGCTTCCATCGCGACATGCCCATTCTCGGGTCACTGCCTTATCAACATACTCATCTTTTGGGTCGCTGCCTTCAAGGCATGCCCGCTCTTTTTGAGTCACTACCGTCATGGTATACTCACCCTCACCACTTTGGTGCACTTTTTATATGTTTGTTTCATATTTTGCATCTTTGTATATGTGACCAGTGAGTGCATCTCGGGTAAGGTGTAAATCCTTTTTATAAGTATCCTTTTACTAGATGCAAACTCATTTGTAGTCGGTGTTTGAT
This sequence comes from Phalaenopsis hybrid cultivar, assembly GCA_002079205.1. Lineage (NCBI taxonomy): Eukaryota > Viridiplantae > Streptophyta > Magnoliopsida > Asparagales > Orchidaceae > Phalaenopsis > Phalaenopsis hybrid cultivar. The sequence continues at coordinate 11,686 of JXCR01125875.1, read as the reverse complement.
AGTCGTATGATGCACCGGGTACCCGTGTAGGCGTAATTCCTATTTATAGGTAGTCTGTTGTACCTGTACATCCCATTTGTGTGTGTGATGTTGCATGAAGCATCCTTGCATTTTGCATGATGTGTGTGTTCGCCCTTTTGGGTGTCATTTATGGTTGTTTCGTACTTCGGTCGGACAATCACAATGTGGGCTTTTTGCATGTTCGTGTGCTTGCCCATTTATCTCGATGGCTTGCTTTGCTCGGTATGTGAGTGACCCTGTGTCGGCCACGATGTCTTAACGAGCATTGCTTGTTGGGTTGATCCCGGTGAGCAATGCGAGTTAAGTCATCGGAATTGGCACTAGTATGCAGTGCTAAGGATCTAACTCGTGTCACCCTTATATGTTATGGGCTCGCATTTAATGGCTCTTATTCCGAAATATAAAATTTATATTTTTATTTACTGCATCCATCATATTTTAAAAACTATGCATGTAGAAAAATAGGTCATATGTGAGGCCAAATCTTTAAAATCCATCTTTAGGTGACACCCTTTAGATCCTTAAGACCGGGCCAATGTGGCGACCCATCAAAGTCATACGGTAGTCGAAGACTTACACTATGCACTTAGGTACTAGGTTATGACATTTTTCGTTAGATGGTGTGCTGGGTTAGGATTTAGGTTGTTAGGTAGTCTTTTTGATGCTTAGCTATTATTTTTTGTCGGATTGATTGTTTTATCCAGATATCCTTCTTTTGCATTGTGCTTGTGGTGTGACTGCATGCTTTATATGTATGGTAGTGTGTTAGGGTATTTTTCTGTAGGGAGACATGCCTACTTATATGCATACACACATGTACCGTTATAGGGGAGCAAGTGATGATTTCTAACATTTTCTTGCAGGTTCTATTTAGCTTCCCCACTTATAAGGCATGACTCATTATGTGTTATATGCATGTAAGGTCTCTCGTTAACTCTGTTTTCTTGTAGGATTGAGTCTTTTATTTTTCTTATGTACTTTTAGAGTCTATGAGATTCATGTAGCAGAAATAAGATATGGGCACGTGTTCTGAGGCGTTTGGTGCGGGAACCACATGGAGGGACCAGGAACTGATGCTCGTGTCTCATATCTTAATTCTGAATTTTTATATTGATGTATAAAATTAATACTGAGCATGTATATACGAAGTCTAACCACTTTTTTTTTCTAAAATAAGTTGCCGACCCAGCGACACTGGTATTTCTTATTTATTTGATTTGGCTTGTTTTTTGCCTCATCGCATGCCTGCATGTGTTTTCTTTGTTTCTTTTTGTGGGTTGTCTTGGAATCACAATGCAATTGTGGCTCTTTAAGGGCCTTAAAATTATAAAAATTTTACAAAATCCTAATAAAACTTTCAAGATAAATGAATTTTAGGGTTAAAACATTCATGATTTTAAAACTGCACTTTTATTTCCTGCATGGCCTTCGGGCCAGATTTTAAATGGGTTGCTGCATGACTATCAACCAACTCATATAATAGAGCCTCTGCAATACTTAAGGATCGCTCAAAATAACTACATTCATATTTGCATGTCCCTGAGAAGAAGTCCCCGTGCTTCTCCAACCTGACTGGCCCAGCATATCTTTATAGGTGATTATCTAGTGCGCCTAGGGTGTTAAAAAACTATTTAACCCAGACTGGGTGTAAGTCCTTTTGTTTGGAGCGTTTCCAGATTTGTAGCTAAATCTCCCCTTCTCTTCTTTCTTAAGGCATCATTGTCACTTCGACAGGTATAATTCCCACGTCTTGGAACTCTAGATTATAGTCATAGGATAGAGTTTCTTTTCTCTGAACTTAGGAATACTGAGGTCTTCGTGGACGATGTAATTCACGGATTGCTGACCGGGGATCTCAGGACGTGTTGGGTCGACTACCTTCACGATTGGATATATTTAGGTTCTCACTAGCTATGGATGACAGGTCCATGGTACCCCAACCCAGTTATCTCTACCATCTAGGATTACTCTACTTTCTTGCTGTTGAGCCCCTTCGAACCCTGTCACTCCTTGATTTTGTTGATATCATTTTGTCGGCCCGATGTTGATGAGCTGTCGCTCGTTTGAGATACGATGATTTGTCTTATGCCCTTATGGCTTGTACATGCTTTGATGTGTTTGGATATCCCCATCAAGATGATTATGGTTATTCAATGGGCTCTGTATGCTGATGAGCCGCAATATAAGATACTTACTCTCTGCTCGATTGCTTAGCGTGATTTTTAAAGCATCAAAACTTTCTCACATAGAATAACCTTACTTTGATGACCTATTCCCCCAGGTACATGATAATACAAGTGAAATCCCTTTTATTGAGAGTATTCTCGGGTATACCCTAACATGTAATTAACCAGTAGAAATATGTTTCTCTGCGAGTGCTCTTGACCCCAGAGCAGCTACATACACCTGACTCTCTAGTTATAGATAGTCTACGTAGATAATTATTTCGCAGATATTGATTCAAGGTGTTTCCGCCCGATCTTGTTTGGGCAGACATACTTGACCTATCATTACCAAGTTTATTGCACGTAGACTCTCCACGTTTTGACTTTTCTCTTGTTTGTCATTTTTGTCTTATGTTCATTCTTATTTGGTTCAACTTCTCTTCGAATTATTGATATGATTTGGGGGGAGATTTATTGGAATAAATGAAGTATACAATGATTGACAAGCTGACGACTCCTTTTAAAATAAAAAAGAGAAAAAAAAATCGAAACAACTTCATCAAATGTTTTTGACATTAATGAACCTTCAGTCGCAACATCAATAATAGATCCAATGGATCTTATTAACCCGTTATAAAATGTTTGAATGATTAACCAGTCAGGCAAAGCATGATGTGGACACTTCCTAAGGAGTTCTTTAAATCTTTCCCAAGCTTCGTATATTGACTTCTTTTCATACTGAGCAAAAGATGTAATACCATTTCTAAGCTTGACAATTTTTTAAGATGAAAAATACTTAGCGAAGAATTTTTATGTTATTTCTCCCCAAGTTATAATAGATATAGGTGCTAACAAGTTTAACCACATCTCAATTTTATCCCTTAAGAAAAAAGGAAAATGTCTAAGACTATCAACGTCGTTTGATACACCATCATATTTAAATGTATTACATAGTTCTAGAAAACTTGCAAGGTATAACTTTGGATCCCCAGATAGTCTTTCTCCAAACTGATTGTTTTGTACCATTTGAATAATAACAAATTTAAGTTCAAATGAGTTAGCAGCTATAACAGAGGTTTGTATACTTAAATGAATTTCATATGTTGTATGGTTTGAATGGTCCCTTAAAGGTCTTTGTACTTGATGATGTTTATTTTCAACAGTTTGATTTTCAATGTTATTATGTGATATGTTCGTCGTTTCTTGTAAATTGTGAAGTTATTTTCTTTTTCGGTTTTTTCTTATAGTTCCTTCTTACTCATAATTGAAAGGTACTAAATATTCAGATCTTGAACTACGCATAAAACAGTAAAAAGTTTAGAAAATAAAATTAAACAAAACACTCAAAAATAAAAATATTTTTAATATTTTTAACAAGTTTTTTTTTGGTTTTCAGTTTTTTTATAATTTTTTTTAATTTTTATATATGTTTTTTTTTATTTTTTTTAAATATGCAGGCAAATACTGAAAATTTTCCTAAAATAAGTCTACAATTCAGGTGAAATTTTATAAATTAAATGTTTTGTTGCTTCCCGACAATGGCGCAAAAAACTTGATGCCCCACCCGCAATATCGCAGTTAATTAAGCTCCAAATGACGACAGAAAACTTGACCCAATTTATATCTAACAGCTAGTATGCAAAATAAATATATTATAGAATTTATAATTTTGATTAATGACTTACACAATAGAGATATTATACAAGTATAAATATTGTTTCAAGTAATATAGAGTTTTTTAAAAAAACCTCAGTATCGAACTCACATAAGACATATTTTATATAACAACTTAGAAAAACTTTTACCCTAACAACAAACTCATTATTTAGCAAAATAACGTCGAAATGTTCGTAAAATGTTAAAACTAAATATTTACTAATTTTAATTTTAGGCCTAAAGTAAATGTAGATTTTCAAACTAAATTTGTTTAAAGGAGTTTAAATAATATGAAAAGATTTTTTCCCTTACAAAGAGATCATAATCAATGTAGGAATCAAAAGTTTAAAGGTTTAAATGTTGTATTGTGACAAATATGAGCATATTTATTATTTACCATCTCCCGGGTGCATAAAGAACATTGACTAATCTAAAGTAAGTTTCTAATTGATATGATTATGCTGGGTAGGTTCTAGTCTCTCACTTTCAGATTACCCGCTGAACCCTCCCTATAAGACTAACCAGGCCGTAGGTTCTAACTCTAGACCAAATTGGTTAAGAATCTAGTCTCTCACCATAAAAACATCAATTTTATACCAATCAAAACTTATCTCTTTATATATTTGCACTCCCTCTAAAACTTAGTTCCCCTCCATCCTTAGTTTAGTGTGGTATTTACTAGTTGGGTGAAATCATAGTCTTTCTGAATCATTATGTTTCGCAACAAATTTTAACATTACAAATGACCAGTTTGCAAAGTAAAGTAAGAGCCGGTGAAAACACCATCACAATTTTGAAATAAATGAAATCTTTAAATCATTCTTTTCCCACACATGATTAAGTCTTATTGCAAGGAAAAAAGATAAGAAAACTACTCAGAATTCATAGAGATAACGCAACAAAACATAATATATATTAAAAGCCAAGCCTACACAATAAAACTAAACTTAAACAAAAATACAATATACTTATCTTAGACTTCTCCTCAAGCAAATCATTTGGAGTTTCTTTGTTGTCTTCTTCCTCCAATAAACACACTAAAACAAACACTCGCAGGACTCTAACTCACACACCCACACACAAGACTCTCACGCCAAGACTCGTGACTCTAAATACTCTCTCCACTCACTCCAACAATCTAGACTCTCATATTCGACCAATCAATGGCTTTATTAAATAGAGTTCTTAAAATCACCAAGAGTCGCTTCATGCACCTCTTCAAAATTCATCGAAATTCAATGGTTAAAACCCAAAACCATCTTTGGTGCCTAGGTGCAACCTTTTAGAAATCCTTGGTAACTACCTGATGCGTAGGCGCCACATCTTTGCTCCAGGTCAATGTTTACTCCATTTCACCTGTTTTTGCTCCAGTTTTGTTCCTTTTGCTTTTTAAGCTCCATCTTTTGTATATGCAATAAAAAACACACAAAATATATTTCATTAAAGTGCAATATCCTTAAAAAATGATAATAAAATGTATATATAAAGTAGCACATTTTAAGGTGTATCATTGGTAAGGCTTGATGATATACCAAAGGTTACTGTACAGGGCAGTGATGGAAGTGATGATGAGAATGAATCCAGGGCACCCATTTCTATTGTTCCGCAGTCAGCTTCAAAGCCGTCCACCGCTATCGCTACAGTTCGTAGGTCAGTCGGGAATAGACATTTTCTACAGCGTTACTCACCAACATTGAACTATGCTGAGAGATGGTGAAGAACTGCAGAGTTATGAAGAAACATTACAAGATGAAAGTTCTAGCAAGTGAAAGCTACCCATTACTAAGAAGATAGATTCTCTGCTGGGAAATCAGACATGGGAGCTGACAAAACTTTCACCATGGAAGAAGTAATTGCACAACAAGTGGGTGTACCTGGTGAAAGCTGAGCATGATAACAATAAGAGGTACAATATTAAAATTGTTGTAAAAGAGTTTCAGCAGAAGCAGGACAATGCTTACTCTGAGATCTTTACTCCTATGGTGATGACCATCTACCGAAGATTTATTTCGAGAGCAGTTATATGTGAAGACGGTTTTTCTTCATGGAGACCTTGAAGAAGATATCTACATGCACCAGGCTGAGGGGTTTACAGTACAGGGAAAGGAAGATTCAGTTTACAGACTGAAGAAGAGCTTGTATGGTCTGAAGTAAGCTCCTAGACAGTGGTACAAGAAATTTGAAAATTTTATGCAAAATGCAGTGTACATCAGATGTCACACAGATTACTATTGCTACATAAGGGATTTTGACAATTCTTATATTATTATACTATTGTACGTGGATGACATGCTTATTGCAGGGGTCTGTATTGATGAGATCAATAATATGAAGAAGCAGATGTTAAAGCACTTTGTAATGAATGATTTGGGAGCTGCAAAGCAAATCCTTGACATGCGGATTGTCAGAGACAGAGTCAGAGGTATGTTGAGGCTTTCACATGTAGAGTATGTGAAAAAGGTACTTAACAGGTTCAATATGGACAAGACCAAACCAGTTGCTCACTTCAGACTTGGCAAGAATCAGTCACCCAAGTAAGAGGAGGAACTAGACCACATGAGTAAGGTTTCTTACACTTCAGTTATATGATATGGTTTGTACAAGACCGGATATTGCCTATGCAATGGGATTTGTGAGCAGATATATGAGTAATCCAGGGAAAGAACATTAGGAAGCTGTGTAGTGGATCTTGAGATACCTAAGAGGCTCCTCAGAAACCTGGTTGTGTTTCTCAGGAAAGAACTTGGAGGTACAGAGTTATTGTTGATGTTGATTTAACTAGAGACATTGGCATCAGAAAGAGTACTACATGTTATGTTTATACCTTTGGTGGTACTGTAGTGTCATGTGGCTCAAATCAACAGAAGACAGTTTCATTGTATACTACAAAAGTTTAGTACATTGCAGTGTCAGATGTTGTTAAGGAGATAATATTACTACAAAGTTTCTTCGAAGAATTGGGTAAAGAGGTTCAAAATAGCATTCTCTCCAGTGACAGTCAGAGCGTCATATTCCTTGCCAGGAATCCAGCATTTCAGTCCTGGACCAAGCATATTTAGATCAGGAATCACTTCATACGGCCATTGTTAGATGACAAACAATTGTTACTTGAGAAAATTTGTGGAAGCAAGAAGCCTACTGTTATGTTGACTAAATGTGTTACACTTGAGAGGTTGAAGTTGTGCTCAACTTCAGTTGGTCTTCTAGCATGAAAACTGAGGCTTTGAGTTGCAGAATTTGAGAATATCACGTTTGAGGTAAAGGGCGATGCATCTAGTGTTTCAATCTCCAAGTGGGAGAATTCTTGGGTATTGTGGAGCCGGTCCACTACCTCTAATTAACAATTTTGCATATTTAGAATGTATTTAATGTTTTTAAATACATGTATTTCTTTCCCTGATTCTGCTCTTCTGCCTTCCTCTTTTGGATTCACGAATTAAGGCAAGAAATATTAAATCGTTGTTATTTTTGCTTGGCTCGAAATCCCGCTCGATTGATTCTTCCAGATTTCGCGGTTAAGGCTTGCCTTTGTTGGGCCGAATAGGAAGATTTAAATGCATGCAAGAAGTCCACCGTTAGACATAACTTCTCCTTTAGCGTGTATCTTCTCTTCAGCGATAGATGTGTGGCTTCTTCCCTCTGTGTTGCTTTGGTTCTTGCTCACAGGCCAAAGAGAAAGGGAATCACAAGGCTAGTTGCTCCCCCTTGTGTTCTTCTGCTGTGTGGCTCAAGGGTAGAGAGAAAGAGAGAAGGTGATGAGAGAGAGAGAGGAAGAGAGAAAGAGCCTTCTTGTAAGTCGACAAGATCGACAATGTGTAATCCTTAAAGTAATAAATTCCTCTGCAACTTTGTGGACGTAAACAATTTATCGAACCACGTAAATATGTGTATCGCTCTGCTGTTTTACAATTTTCTCGTCAATTTTTTGCTTTCTCGCAATCATTTTTCACAACAGTGCAATTCAATACATTTTTCATTTTCATAGTAGAATTTTGTGTGTGGTGTGGCTCGAGTTGTTTTTTTTCTTGTTCTCAGAATTTTTCATGTTAAATATTGCTTGTTTTTCTGAATTTCTTGTACCATACGTATCTATTCAATTTTTGTTCAAAATCTCTTGAATTACTTTGTTTTCCGTGGTGTCGTTTAGTTGTGAATCGATCAAATCCAATTTGTCCGTCCCAACAAAAAGTATGTCCTCTCATTAGTACGAGAGGATCATAATCTAGCTGGAACAATAGAGCTTCATGAAAGGGTGTGGAAAATGAGTCAATAGAAAGATCAATTACATTTGAACATTATGAAAGGGTGTGGAAAACGACTGGTTGAAAAATGAATGCAGCCGTAGGGCCAGCAGAAATTCGAACAGCTGTAATTGGGAATTTTCTATTTAGAAAATAGAGTTCAGCGATAACTTTTAAATTTTAAGTGTGATAAATTTTATAATTATTAATTCATATTTTAGAAATATTAGATCCTGATTTATCACCACCACAGAAAAAAATTGAAACACGAACTTTTTTGAGCTACGAAAATATAGAAGATATGTAGATCTCATAATTGTATTAGCGGCCGCCTCACTTTGGAGGAAGTTTATACACGTTTCAAATAATGTTAAAAGTCCAAATATTCCTCTGTCACTTTTTGTCTTCTTCTAAGATGAGTGCCTTTTTTCGCCACTTGAGCTATGTGTCGGGCCAATGAGGACATGGATAAGCTATCTGCTCGGTTGCTGGTTAACAACTTCTAAATAAAAACTATCCCATGAAAAAATTTATCAAAATCCGGAAAAAAGGTTTTTTTTTTATTATAATTAGTCGGCCAACCTGATTTTACACTCTAAAACGGAATCCAGCCTAATTTTAGACGGCCTCTGAAAGTCGTCTCCTCTATTCTTCCGTGAAACAGCGGGAAAATGACGAAGTGCTGCTGCCTCGACGCTCTCTGCCGGAGAACCTCACGTGATGTAAAGAACCTGGAGTTTCTCCTCGACCTCACCGTTTGCCGTCTCTCCCACCTCCGCAGACAGGGCAAAACCCGCTGCGCTGAAGCCGAAGATGATGTCGCCGAACACCTCCGCCGCGGCCACCGTGATCGCGCCCTCATCCCCGTTCGTAAATATTTTCAAAGCTCTCAGCTTCTTAATTATTTCCCCCTTCTCTCAGCATAATCAATTCTGCGTTGTATGTGCAGGCGGAGACGGTGATCAAAGAGCGCAATAGGCTCGACGGCTTCGCCATGGTGGAGAGCTACTGCCACCTGCTTAAAGACCGCGCCTTCCTCTTAAACAAACAGAAGTAATATTTCTGATTTCTATGCTGTGGTCTCATGGTGTAGATGGGCTTACTGTGATATTTTGTGGAGCAGAGAGTGTCCGCAGGAGCTGCGTGAGGCGGTTGTTGGATTGGCTTATGCGGCCTTACGGTGTGGTGATTTGCCGGAGCTGAGAGAGATACGCCGCATCTTCAGGTCAAGATTCGGAAGGGAATTCACAACTGCGGCTGTGGTGCTGCGCAATAATTGCGGTGTCAGTGGTGAGGTAACTAAAAAATCATTGATAAAACTACTGTATACTTTTATTATTACCTTTTTCTTCTGTCCAAGTGATTTTTGATGATGTAAAATAAATCATAGTTAAAAAAAAATCAACTATAAACCATCAAATAAAAACTAAATGGAAGATTTACACGCATTCCAAACGATTCATTTATATTTACACATTCAACAACTAAAATTTAATTTTTACATAGATATCACTTTAGNAGAACCCCAACCTTCAGAGCAGGACGCAGCAGGCCAGAGAAGCATTGGGTCGACTATGCTCTCCTTGTGGTCGTGAGCCGCTGGGAGGTGAAGAGCTTGAAATAATGGCTCAGAAAAAGTACGAGGATGCAGGAAGTGCAGCGCTAGATGCCTCAGAGTCGGTAGTCGCAGCCAGAACCGATGTAGAACTCCACCGATCAGAATCAGAGAGAATTGGAGATCATTCCAGCAATCCACGCAAGCAGAATCCAGAGAATTCGAGAGGCAAAGAGATTCAGAACGAAAATGATGAGAGTAATGATAGTGATGAGGAGGTGATGAGGCTCGCCTCCAAGGCACGGGTGTCGGTGAACAGAGCTCAGAGCTTAACAGAACTGAGAGAGATGGATTTGAAAGGCAAAATGGGCCAGTTAGACTCTAAAAACGAAGATGGAGATAAAGAGGATGAGCTTGAAGAGGTCAATGAGAAGGCCATTACAGCAGTGGTGGAAGCGTCAAAAGAAAAGTAATAGGGTTGGAGGAAAGGGTTTTGAGAAGAAAGTTGAGGCTGAACGGAATTCTTTGTCGAGGGTCAGTTCTTTCTCTGTCAGAACTCGAAGGTAATATGTATATATATTGGATAGTGGTTGCAGGCATGCAACATTTTTGATGTAGATTTGATCCTGCTCATCCGTTGGGTTTTGATGCAATAATGATATATTAATTGCATATTTTGTGCTTCTTGTTTCTAAGTAATTATGTCATTTGATTCATGGAATCATTATGTTGATGTATTAATAAATAGGATAGTTGTGATGAAGTATTTGTTTGCGCCGAACTGGCTTCTTATGATTGGACGTTAATATTTTCTCTACATTTCGAGGGACTGCAGTTATATGCATTCAATTTACTTACATGCCACATAATTCTCATGTATTTACAAATCTAGCTATTAAGTTTGGTATTGACATTCAGTTTTATCGTCGAATTTGCGACTGATTTATTTTCATATTTTCTTGCAGCTAAATCGGGAGGTCGATAATGTTAATTACATCAATTTTAAGCTGAAATTTTCTGACACAAATAAGTTGTGTCATTTTTTACATCGCAGTAACATCAAATTTGTTTAGTGCACACGTGAGTCAAAAATTGTGTCTGAAAACATGTGACGATAAATATTATCATCAGATTACATTAATTTCTGCGTCGGATAATATCAATCAACGACGTAATCTTATTTTCGATTTAGCACTGAAATTTTCGAAGCAAAATGAACGGTAATTCGAAGCAATTGAATAGTAAGCGAAAAAAAAATTTCATAATTCTTATTAATTTGGAATATTTTAAAACAAAATTTTTATTGAGGGTCTGAAATAAATAAAATATGTAAGTTTGTGTGCATCATGAACTGAAATAATTAAAATAAGGAAGTATGTGTAGTTCAAAATAAAATTGAACACGAGCTAATACAAGCATATTTGAACATAAATTAAGCCAAAAGCGGACAAGAGACATTCATGAGCTATTTTGAACACGAGCTCATTTTGAACATTAAAAATTTCGAACAACATCCAATCATATTTCTCTCTTTCACATAAAAGAAATATTTGATGCATCTAGTCAAATAACACTTTATTGTACCATCTCTCTTGTAAATAAAGTATCAATTTATGAATAAGACACAACATTCCTACTTCTCATTGTTGTTCTCTCAGTCTCTTTCTCTCCAGCTTACGCTTTAATATTTTAAGACATGACTCACGANGACACAACATTCCTACTTCTCATTGTTGTTTTCTCAGTCTCTTTCTCTCCAGCTTACGCTTTAATATTTTGAGACATGACTCACGGACAAATTCATATTCAATTAAAATGATATAAAATGTTGCAAGAAAAAAATAGTTTTAGTAAGTGTTAAGGTATGCATCATTAAAATATAATTGTAATCCATAAGTGTAAAATATTGTCAATCTATAAGTAATATCAAATAATCTTACTCTTTATCTCATTGAATTATTTTTAAATTATATTTGTATGAATTATATGATTAAGTAAATTTTGTTAGTTATTTTTCATCAATGAATTTCGATCTGGCCCAACCAGAG
>JXCR01125873.1:0-32296 GCA_002079205.1 Phalaenopsis hybrid cultivar | reverse complement strand
AACATCATATTGAGTAAAATAAAACATAATTGAAGCAACTCAATAGAATTGGAGTTGGTCAAATCAAAATTACTATTAAACCACATTTGTATTTGGAACATTACCATATTCCTTACAACCATAAAGGTCATGAGAGTTGTCTGCCCTCAAATCTTATCCAATCATGTTGACAATATCAAAATTCATGAGAAATCACAACTATAATTTGATCAAATAAGTCAACATTAACGATTTAAAATATCAAATAATTAAATTTATTTTATTTTGGAGTAAATGCCACCAATAATGGTTTCCCATAATGGCCGGTGGGTTGAGTAATGTCACCGCCAAGCAATGCGTTGACTTCTTATGAATCGTAATGAAGCTCCACAAGAGCAATAGGAGGCATTTACATCCCTACCACTCGTCCACATGTATATTTACATATCTAACACCTATGATTCATTTCTTGACGTTTATGCTACTCAGAATTTTCATATCACATCGGAAATACTGTTATTTGAACTTTAAAAATGTGGAATGGATATTTTTGTGCATATGTAAGATGTGAAAATTGAAATCTAGGTGTTAGATATATAGATACAATTCATACCTTAGATATGCAAAGCAATAATCTTATATATATATTTGTGTGTGCCGCGTACTCAGATTAGTTGGTCAGACATCTACTTGTCAGTTGTAAGTCCCCTCTAATCTGGGTTCGAATTCCCCCGAGTGTAAGGTGTAGTAATCGAATTCTTAGGCGCATGAGGGATGGTCGGGGCTCATAAAATAGCCTCCGGGCATTCCTTTTGAATCTCTCTCTCTCTCTCTCTCTCTCTCTCACGCTCTCTCTCTCCATAAGACCCCTCAGCTTGGGGGTTCGAATCCCTTCTGGCACAATTAGACTTAAGAAGATGATACTCGAATTGTTAGACACATTAGATGCAGTTGGAGGCTCATATAATAGCCTCTAGTCATTCTTAAAAAAAAATAATAATAAAATAAAATAAATAAAGGACACACACAAATTAGCAGCAAAATATTTTCACTAAATTCAAATTAAGGATCAGTGACTTNTATATATATATATATATATATATATATATCTGTGTGTGCCGCGTACTTATATTAGTTGGTCGGAAATCTACTTGTCAGTTGTAAGTCCCATCTAATCTGGGTTTAAATCCCCCGAGTGTAGGGTGTAGTAATCGAATTCTTAGGCAGATGAGGAATGATCGGGGCTCATATAATAACCTCCGAGCATTCCTTTTGAATCTCTCTCTCTCTCTCTCTTTTCTCTCTCTTCCCATAAGACCCATTAGGTTGAGGGTTCGAATCCCTTATGACACAATTAGACTTAAGAAGGTGATACTCGAATTGTTAGACACATTAGGGGCAGCTGGAGACTCATATAATAGCCTCTAGCCATTCTTTTTTAAAAAAATAATAATAAAATAAAATAAATAAAGGACACACACACCCAAATTAACAACAAAATATTTTCACCAAATTCAAATTAAGGATCAATGACTTACTCTTCATTACATTTACAACAACACATCCGAAAAATAATGAAAATAATAATCAAAGTTCATTAACAAACATTTCATCTGAACAAACATTTACACTAAGCCTGCAATTTTCAAAAAACAAAATTTACATTCTGCATCTCAAGCACACTCCTCTGCAAGCTCTATCTCCCCCTCTCCATTCTCCTCAGATGTCTTCAAATGATCAAAAAACGAAAAGAGACACCAGGCACAATCCTCATTCCAGTTCCCCCGATTGGCCGCCGCTCTCCATTGTTGGTCGATGATCATCTCCGGCGAGAGTCCCCAGCTCTCGAGCTCTGTCTTGGTGTGGTGGATGGCGAGGCTGTAGTCACCACTCTGACTGAGCTGCATCACTCGGAACTCGCAGTTGCCGAAGTTGTTCAGCCGCTCGAATTGCTCCACGGTCCACTTGAACCATTTCATGAGGAAGACTCGGGAGGTCAGGCCATGGGAGATGATTACCAGGTTGGTTTCCGAGTTTTCGCCCTGCTCCAGTCTTCTCATGTCGATGTCCCTCCAAAGGGATTCCATAAAACCTGTGAAAAGCATTCCAAAATTTTAAATTTATTAGCTTTTTTATTTTGGAGCCATCAGATTTTTAAAACTTTTGTTTTGGTGTGAAATGAAAATTAAATGCTTAAGAAGAAAAGGAGACAACGTTGAGTTCATCATCATGGTGGGAGTTTGAGTGAAAAAAGAGAGGAAAATCTCAACCTAATAACAAGAAGAAATTGCTACATAAAATGAAAAAGGGCGACATTTACCTAACATAACACAGTGTTCTTGTGTATTTACATATCTAACACCTACATTTTACTTCTTACACTTATACCACCTATATCTTTCATATTTACATTTATACATAACGGTGCTCTTATGTTTTAAGATCGAGTTCTACTGTTTCTCTCCTATGTACAATATGCTAATCTGAGTCCTGGCTGTTAATATTGCACCAAACTTTTAAAATTATACATATTTTTTTGGAATACATAAAAATATTTTTCTAAAAGTTGAAAGATAGATATAATATATTAAATATGTTATATTGGTTTCATATCATAGGTACATGAAATAATATATGTAAGAAAAAATATTAACAAATTCCATTTTAATATTGAAAAAAGCCTATGCAACCTTACTTGAATCTTTAAAAAAATATTAGAGAAGCAGTATTGAGCCAAATTAAACTGTTTTCAAAATTCAACTTCCAAAGCACANATATTTGCATTTATACATAACGGTGCTCTTATGTTTTAAGATTGAGTTATACTGTTTCTCTCCTATGTACAATATGTTAATCTGAGTCCTGGCTGTTAATATTGCACCAAACTTTTAAAATTATAGATATTTTTTGGAATACATAAAAATATTTTTCTAAAAGTTGAAAGCTAGATATAATATATTAAATATGTTATATTGGTTTCATATCATATGTACATGAAATAATGTATGTAAGAAAAAATATTAACAAATTCCATTTTAATATTGAAAAAAGCCTATGCATCCTTACTTGAATCTTTAAAAAAATATTAGAGAAGCAGTATTAAGCCAAATTAAACTGTTTTCAAAATTCACCTTCCATCACAAATTTTTGAGAAAATCTAGAATTTCAGGAGTCAAAACATGTTCAAGATTCTACAAGCTACAAATCATCAAATATATATGATGTAAGGAATTTACTTTTAGAATTTTTTTTTATTTTGTTCTTTGTTATTGTAATCATGTAAAGGTTTTTAAGAGAAGGGTGCTCTTCCTCTTGAAGGAAGAAGGTTCTAACAGTTTCTCCATTGAGCAATTAGAGAAAGAATGTTTTGGGCCTGTGCAAAAGTGGGTTAGGCCTAAATATAGACCAATTTTAGGCAGATTCATGCAAAAATCATTATGTTGCTTATACTTCATTCCTCGGTTGTGCCGCAGCCATCAAACCTATTTCACAATCTGTTGCAGTCTACTTAATAATCCACAATCTCCATTCATTCTTCTAGAGTGTTCTAGAAAGTTGCCTTTATTAAAAGTGTCACTCATGTTATCTTGTTATCTCAGATGAAAATATAATAAGAAATTTAATGCTTGAGCTCTATTGAATAATCATAAAATTGTGAGCATTCACCAAAATAACTCACTTTTTGAGGATAATTACCCAAGGATTTACAACAGGTTCCAATTCACCAAACTCCTGGAATCACTTGTAAAGACAGATTGATGAAAAGGATTTGAATTAGCATTGAATNTAATTTGTTGCAGTCTACTTAATAATCCACAATCTCCATTCATTCTTCTAGAGTGTTCTACAAAGTTGCCTTCATTACAAGTGTCACTCATGTTATCTTGTTATCTCAGATGAAAATATAATAAGAAGTTTAATGCTTGAGCTCTATTGAATAATCATAAAATTGTGAGCATTCACCAAAATAACTCACTTTTTGAGGATAATTACCCAAGGATTTACTACAGGTTCCAATTCACTAAACTCCTGGAATCACTTGTAAAGACGGATTGATGAAAAGGATTTGAATTAGCATTGAAGTCAAACAAGTTCAACTCCATCTTATAATCTTATTTCTATGAATATTAAATATGTTATAAATAATCTGTTAAAAAAAATTCACAAATTCCTTTTTAATATTTTAAAATGCCTATGTATCCTTACCTGGACTTTTACAATTCTCTACAAACTCATTTATAGAGCTATGCTAAGTGGCCAAGGAAGTTACATCAACCCGGCTCCACTAACTTCAGCGAACTTAGTAAACGGTTTTTACAGGGGCTCCACAATGTCCCACGATAAAAGATAACGACAAATTAAAAAATTCATGACATTTAAGTGTAATAAAAACTAACTTAGCCAATTTGACTGAACTTTTAACCTATTGCATGCCTATATACTCCACTCTTGTAACAAAAATTAACCATTAAGGCTACATCAGTAACTCCTTTTTCCAAAATTTAACTTCCTAGACATATTTCATTTCGATTATTGAGATGAGTTTGAATTTCAAAGGTCGAAACATGTTTATGATTTTATGTGCTGCATATGTTGAATATACATAATGTAAGATGTTTTCTTGTTGTATTTTATTTTGCTCTTCGCTCTTGTAATCATCTAAAGGTTCTTTAAGAGAAACTTTGAATAAGTGATTTATAGAGGTCCCCTTGCCAAAAACTGAGGATAGGGTGCTCTTCCTTTTGAGGGAAGAAGGTTGTAACAATTTCTCTACAGGGTTATTAGTGAAGTAATGTTTTGGGTCCATGGAATCCTAAGCAAAAGTGTTCTTAGGCCTAAATATAGACCAATTTAGGTCCTTAACTTCTGGGTTGTGTCACAAACATCAAACCTATTCCACTATCGGTTGCAGTCTACTTGATAAAATCCACAACCTCCATTTATTCTTTTCATGTCTTTAGGGAAGTTTTCTTTATCTAGTATCTTGGAAGAAAAAATACGAAGATTTGCATACATACCCATATCTAACACATAAAATTTGATATTTGCACTTATATCACCTTGGTTTCATAAACCTATGCATGAAAAAGGTGTATTTTACTTTTATAAAAGATAATGATAGTGATATTTTTTATATGATTTTAAACATGTGTGATGCATACAACACAATTCTTATGTATTTGCATATCTAAAGCACAAAAATTGAAATTTGCACTTATAACACCTTGGTGTCAAAAACCTATGCATAAAAAAGGTGTATTTCACTTTTATAAAAGATAATGATGGTAATATTTTTTATATGATGTTAAAGATGCACACCACATAAATCTTATGTATTTACATACCAAATGTATAAAATTTGATATTTGCACTTATAACACATAAACCTACGCATGAAAAGGTGTATTTCACTATTATAAAAAGATAATGATAGTGATATTTTTGATGTGATATTAGCGATTTGAGTGGTAAGCATGTAATTATGAATGTTTAATACTAAAGCTCTATCCCATAGTCATGAAGTTGCAAACATTCAACAAAACTGCTCCTGCTTCGCAGAAAACTATCCAACCATTCACAACAAATTCAAATTCACAAAGCCATGAATCATTCCTAAAAACAANTATAAAATTTGATATTTGCACTTATAACACATAAACCTACGCATGAAAAGGTGTATTTCACTATTATAAAAAAGATAATGATAGTGATATTTTTGATGTGATATTAGCGATTTGAGTGGTAAGCATGTAATTATGAATGTTTAATACTAAAGCTCTATCCCATAGTCATGAAGTTGCAAACATTCAACAAAACTGCTCCTGCTTCGCAGAAAACTATCCAACCATTCACAACAAATTCAAGTTCACAAAACCATGAATCATTCCTAAAAACAAAACCAGAAAAATTAATCTTACTGGAAACACGATCGAAGACATCTGCAGCAGACTCCCCATCAGGAAAGCGGAAGAAGAACCTTCCANTTATGTATTTACATACCAAATGTATAAAATTTGATATTTGCACTTATAACACATAAACCTACGCATGAAAAGCTGTATTTTACTATTATAAAAAGATAATGATAGTGATATTTTTGATGTGATATTGGCGATTTGAGTGGTAAGCATGTAATTATGAATGTTTAATACTAGAGCTCTATCCAATAGTCATGAAGTTGCAAACATCCAACAAAACTGCTCCTGCTTAGCAGAAAACTATCCAACCAGAAAAATTAATCTTACTGGAAACACGATCGAAAACATCTGCAGCAGACTCCCCATCAGGAAAGCGGAAGAAGAACCTTCCGAAACGCTGCCTTGTCTCCTTAACAGCCATCATCCTCTCCTCCACCTGAAAATTCCCAAAATCCTGCTCACGCACCCTGCATTCCTCCCTCGCCCCAATTATCTTCTCCTTCGGGAATGCTCGTCCGATCTCCCTTAGCGTCGCTCGAGTCCTCACGTAAGGCGAAACGTAGAAATACACCTTCCAGTCGGTGGTCCGGCCGCCATCGGAGACGACTNCTTGTTCTTCCCCCTTTCTCTTCGGAGCTGGTTGGTCGTTGTCGATCGGTTAAATTGGACAAAATAACATCTTGTGAACTTCTAAAGTCTTTTTTGACCGCATTTTGCCCTAAATATCGGGAATTAAAAGTAAAAAACAATACCTGCGCCGAGGATTTCTTTGCCGAGGATTTATTTGCGTGTAAAAAGTCTACAACAATAGAGTGTCACGTGGGGAGGATTTCTTTGCGTGTAAAAAATATCATCTCAGGAGTATCAATACTACTATTAATAGGGTGTCACGTGGGGTTATGATATTATCATTGTATTTGTGGCACTCTATCATTAGGGTATTGATACATTAATACTCCTAAGATAATATTTGTTTTTAATGGTACTGATGTTTTTTATATTACTATTGATAGTATTGTGGTATAATAATATCACAACGGCACGAATACTATTATGAATATCACATGCTATCCGCATATAATATATTCTAAAAATGAGGGAAAATGTAAATTTACTTGTATACCTTTTTTAAGGAAAAAAAAAAGATATTATGATTTGTATTATAGTGTTTGGTTGAGATTTATATTTATTGTTAAAATTTATCAAATATGATGATTTTTTAAATTTTTAAATTCAACGTGCGGCGGAGGAGTTCACGGTCGATGAATGAAAAGAACTGTCTCACAATCAGATTTAATAAATGTGAATTAATAAATCTAAATTTTCAAGAAAAAAATGCATAACTCTAGAAAATTAGATTCAATGGAGCTTTGAATTTAGTTCTGTTTTTTTTGTGTTTGATTGGATTTAAGTTGGACACATCTCAAAATCTTATTAATATTATGTTATCAAACCACTTATGTATTGATGAGTGTATTTTGGGTGTATTATAGATGTATTAAGGATGTACAGTCTGAATCGTCGAAATATTGGGGGTCGAACTCCAAAGAACAAGTACCTCCAGACCAATTGTTCGAAAACGTAGGGGTCTAGGTGTCTCATATGTCGATCCATATGAGAGGGCTACCACACAGTGCGTGTATATCCTGCAGGCCATTGCTATCTCTAAAGTCGATGAAGGCTTAGAGGTCGAACTCAGGGGGAGGACCGATCGGGACCCGAAAGGCCAAAGGCCCGCATATGAGGACTCAACACCACCTCCACCTCTATCTCAAGAGGAAAGGCCGACACCACACTAACGCTACACCGCAGCCTCACAGACAACCTAAACTTACATAATACAAAAAATTGAGGTTTAGTTGCTATATCGTAAATACATAAGAATTAAGTGGTTTGTATGTAAACNAATAGATGAAAAGAAAAGCTAATTTATATAGTAGTAATCTGCATATAAGTTCGCTTTGATTTGATGAATCAATTCAAAATGCGCCTAAACAGGGTATTATGAAACAGTTTAACCAAACAGGGGCAGAATCGTCATTTATCCAATAACAACTCCCAGTAAACTGTGCTGGATAAGTTGCCCCAAACAGCAAGCCAGCTTATTATGATAATCTACAGATTATCAGATTATCATAATAATCTGCTTATCAGCAGATTATAAATAATCAACAGCTGCCCCAAACTGACCCTTAGCTAGATGAGTTTGCAAAAACCAACAAAATGCAGTTTTGCCAAACACATGAAAATATGGCCCGACGCAACACCGCCGCCGCAGCCTCACAAGCAACCTAAACTTATATGATAAAAAAATTGAGGTTTAGTTGTTAAATCGTAAATACATAAGTATTAAATCTTCTTAAATTTAAGGATATAAAACTCTTGTTGACTGAACTTTTATTTTATTTTTTTCTTTCATTTTTAAGTTGGGTTGGTGGTCATGCTGTTGTGAGCCAGATTAGGTAGATCCTGAGAGCAGGAAGCGTAAATAGGCAAATGGGAGCAGTTGACCAACACAGGATGAGGAATCTCTTGCTCTTTCAGGATTCACATCTTCTGTTGAACGAATGCAGAGTTCAGAACAAGGAAGCGGTGCAGATTAGCTGCATCCAGAGTTGGAGATAAGAAGCTTGTTTAGCAAAAATCCAGCCCATGGCTTGACAAAGGAAGAAAACAACTTATAAAAATGTATTTAAAGTACTTTGAAACTATTTGTTTCTATATATATATATGAAAAAATTTACATTTAAATTTCTTCTATGTATTAAGAATATATAAAATAAAATGATCTTAAATATTGAAAAATATGGTTGAATTTTAGTAATTATTGTAATTCATGATGGCTCTTACAAAACTTAACATTAAAGGAAAATATTAAGGATAACATGTTCACAACAGTTGGAAAAAGAAAACAAAACAAAACTAGTCACCATAAAACAAACTCCCAAACCTAACAAATCAACAATTGACAAAACATTCTAGGAGAAGAGAAAGAGTCGCAAGGTCCATCCATGACTTTAGCTATTGGCATATCCCATAGAACACTGTCATAGATTAAATCTCCAAAACATTCTCAATGAAAATTGTCCTTTGAGATAGAGCATCAACTCCTTCAAGCCTTCTTTGTATTACTCCTCTGGACCTGTCGCGCATCCAAATGAAGAACCAGTAGAAGAGTATCTTGAGATATCAAATTTCGCATCAACCAACAAATCAAGAGAAGCATAGAAGAGAATAAATATAATAGCATCAACAACAACAAGAATTTTTCCAACAAAGTGGAGTCGGCTGCATGAATCATTTTTCTTCATTGTGTTCTACTGAGTGTCATGTTTTCATTTAATTGTAATAAACTAATATATTTATACAACATTTTTCATGACTTTTAGGTTTACTTCTTCCTTTCTTAACTTAAATCAAATATAAAATATCTACTCTTAAAACTGAATAATCAGATTGTCGACGTTTAAAGTGACAAGGCCATCTAAGATGACGCTCTCTAATTTTGTCTGCCAATTGAGCTACATAGACCCCTTCATGAATATATTTGTTTCATATTTTGTCTCTAAGTGTAAAATCATTCATCCACCTAAGCATTCTTATCTCAGCAACAATTAGGATAGTTTTTGCTTCTATTTTATAGGCCAACATCTTGCATCATAAAAGCATTGCAAGCCTCACCACCATCTTATAAAATTTTCCTTTTAGTTTAAGCGGTACTTTTCTATCACACAATAAGCCAGATGCATTTCTCCACTTCAACTATCAAACTTGGACTCTACTAATAACATCCCCTANTTGGTGGTCATGCTGTTGTGAGCCAGATTAGGTAGATCCTGAGAGCAGGAAGCGTAAATAGGCAAATGGGAGTAGTTGACCAACATAGGATGAGGAATCTCTTGCCCTTTCAGGATTCACACCTTCTGTTGAACGAATGCAGAGTTCAGAACATGGAAGCGGTGCAGATTAGCTGCATCCAGAGTTGGAGATAAAACGCTTGTTTAGCAAAAATCCAGCGCATGGCTTGACAAAGGAAGAAAACAACTTATAAAAATGTATTTAAAGTAATTTGAAATTATTTGTTTCTATATACATATATATATATATGAAAAAATTTACATTTAAATTTCTTCCATGTATTAAGAATATATAAAATAAAATGATCTTAAATATTGAAAAATATGGTTGAATTTTAGTAATTATTGTAATTCATCATGGCTCTTACAAAACTTAACATTAAAGGAAAATATTAAGAATAACATGTTCACAACAGTTGGAAAAAGAAAACAAAACAAAACTAGTCACCATAAAACAAACTCCCAAACCTAACAAATCAACAATTGACAAAACATTCTGGGAGAAGAGAAAGAGTCACAAGGTCCATCTATAACTTTAGCTATTGGCATATCCCATAGAACACTGCATAGATTAAATCTCCAAAACATTTCAATGAAAACTGTTCTTTGAGATAGAGCATCAACTCCTTCAAGCCTTCTTTGTATTACTCCTCTGGACCTGTCGTGCATCCAACATGAAGAACCACTAGAAGAGTATCTCGAGATATCAAATTTTGCATCAACCAACAAATCAAGAGAAGCATAGAAGAGAATAAATATAATAGCATCAACAACAACAAGAATTTTTCCAACAAAGTGGAGTCGGCTGCATGAATCATTTTTCTTCATTGTGTTCTACTGAGTGTCATGTTTTCATTTAATTGTAATAAACTAATATATTTATACAACATTTTTCATGACTTTTAGGTTTACTTCTACCTTTCTTAACTTAAATCAAATATAAAATATCTACTCTTAAAACTGAATAATCAGATTGTCGACGTTTAAAGTGACAAGGCCATCTAAGATGACGCTCTCTAATTTTGTCTGCCAATTGAGCTACATAGACCCCTTCATGAATATATTTGTTTCATATTTTGTCTCTAAGTGTAAAATCATTCATCCACCTAAGCATTCTTATCTCAGCAACAATTAGGATAGTTTTTGCTTCTATTTTATAGGCCAACATCTTGCATCATAAAAGCATTGCAAGCCTCACCACCATCTTATAAAATTTTCCTTTTAGTTTAAGCGGTACTTTTCTATCACACAATAAGCCAGATGCATTTCTCCACTTCAACTATCAAACTTGGACTCTACTAATAACATCCCCTATTCTATCAATATCACTCTGAACAATATATCCTAGATATCTAAAACATTCACCCCGTGTATTGATTTGATTAAAATTATGTTGTTGTATCTATTACTACTAAAATTACAGCGCATGTATTCAGTTTTAGATCTACTAAGCTAAAAGCCTTTAGACTCTAAAGTATACCTCTAGTAAAGAAGTTGATAATTTGTATTTTCTAATTGAAAGAGTGTTAATCTTTGATTATCCATTATTTCATACATCAAACCCTTAGTTGATGGGCAAACCATAGATGAAATTGATGTCTGGTTTATCTTGAGATTCTAATCACTTTGTTTGATTAGTAACATGGATTAATTTGGCTAAATAAATAGATTCAGCTCATGTTGACCATAAGAGGTATAGCCACCTCAATCAATTTGCAAAAATCTGGTCAAACCATGGGTTATTTTGGGATGAACCAACTTGGGGTTGCTTCTTGGCATCTTGATCAAACTCAATAAACCTTAATGTATGTCAAGTTTGTTAATTGTTTGGGTTAAAACTGGTTGAAAACTTTAGGTTTTCTAAATCAACTAAATTATACAATGTGTGGTTAAATTCATGGTCAAATAAGGGTTATCATGGTCAAGTCAAGTCAAGCCCGTTCTATAGAAGCTTTGTGCTTAATTGAATGAACTGATTTAAAGATTAAGTTCAAACTAGCTTAGCCGACTATCATAGAATTCAATCCAATTAATATGTGATAATTAGGCTAAATTGAAACAAGAAATATTTTGGTAATTGATACAATATCTATCTATCAACATATTTTTGTGAGCTCAAGTTCCACTTATGTTGATAAATTTGAAATAAAAAAATAGATTGATCATTTTTAACCCATAAGATATTAGATTGATTAGTTTCGACTCTAGTGAATTAAATGGCTAACTCATAGATCCAATTGAAATCCTTAAAAAATTTGTCTAACTCATATAAAACATATTCAAGGCTGAGGTTTTTTTGCTCGAGTGAATTAAAAGTTATTAAATCCTTTTTGGTTAAAATATCCAAAGGACTTAGGTTTTATTTTTCATGATTAAGATAGAATCAAAGGTTCACAATGTTCATACTGACATTTTAATTTTTTATTTTCTTCATTTACATCACTTAAATGATTAACATTACATCAAAATCATCACTATTTTAGCATTTAAAAAAGTTCGATACATAATTTCATGCATGAAGATCACACACACACACGCACACACACACATATATATATGCAAGGTTGTTAGAAATGAATCGAATTAGCCGGTTTGACCGTGAACCAGAAGGGCAATCGGTCCGGACGCTAGAGATAACCATAATTGAACCGGTGAAAACCAGGGTCAAATCGATCAGCCGCTGAACTGGACACAATTTTTAATAACCTTTTTGAATTATTTTTAGATGGTATTGCCTTCTTTTTCACAAATGATTTAGTGGAAAAAAGGAAACAATAAATTTTGTGTGGACCGCCTGATGGGCTCGCCATAAGCATTCTTAGAATAGGTGGACTTGACCATGAAGAAATAAAAATTTTGCAGGCTCGGCCTAATTTGAACCTTTTTCAAGTTAGTTAAAGCCCAAATGAGCCTGATTCGTGCCAAACATGACCCATTGATCTACCTGATCTCATAAATATATTTCGCGATTGCAAGCTTTTGAGGGGATTAATTTCCTGCTCATTTATATATTTTTTTTAAATCTGGCCATAAATTTTGATTTTTATTTTAACACCAACCAAAACTCTTATATTATTTAAAAATTATCACTTTTAATTTTTTAAAATAAATTATAACTTTCATGGATATATAATATGTCAAATATGTAAAAAATATAGTTCACTACATATGTAAATTTGTTTGGCGATATTTTACTCAACTCATTTGTATTTACATATTAAGATACTTTCAATTAAAAATTTTACGCATTTTTTGTGCATACATTTTCTATTAAATTCAATTAAACTTATAAAAAAATTCGTATGTATAAAATTAATTTTACAGTCATGTCTTACATCTTTTTATATTTCATAGCTTCATATTATATTTTATAAAATATTTTAAATTTATAATATTGATCAAGAGAAAATATTAAAAAAAATTATTATTTAATTATCTTTCTTTAAAAAAATTAATTTTCTTTTAAAGTTGCTTGACAAGAAAATTATAAATAAAATCCGAGCGCTAACTCGTACTCAAACCTCAAATTAAGCATACCCCTGCGTAAGATAAATGTACGCAACATTGTGTACAATTTTGAGATTATACCGAGGATACAAGAGGGTTATATCCGCAATATAACTTCTTGTAATCTCCATATATAACCTAACTCTAACCTATTAATAAATTCATAATATATGATAACAGAAGCACGGAGCGGAACTTAGGGTCTGTTTGGGGTAGCTGCAACTTGTCCAGCTTCTGCTGATAAGCAGCTTATCCTGATAATCTGCTGATGAGCAGCTGATCCGGATAAGCTGTCTGGTTGTTTGTTTTGCGCTTATGGAAAACAGCTGATTCTGGAAAATTGATCATTCTGCCATTGTTCTAAATAAATTGTTTAGCTGTTTAGTTAGTGTGTTTTGTAAACAACTTATTTGCAAATTTTTTTAATTAAATAAATAATTTGTGCAGCAGAATTTGTTATTTTCTCAACAAAATTAAAGAAAAATATTCAGACGAGAAAATATAAAAAAAGTTAATTTATATTTATATAACTAAAATATATCTGATCACATCAAACGAATATGTTACACATACAAAAGTCAAATGTACCAGCACATACTACTATNCACACACACACGCACACACACACATATATATATGCAAGGTTGTTAGAAATGAATCGAATTAGCCGGTTTGACCGTGAACCAGAAGGGCAATCGGTCCGGACGCTAGAGATAACCATAATTGAACCGGTGAAAACCAGGGTCAAATCGATCAGCCGCTGAACTGGACACAATTTTTAATAANCACACACACACGCACACACACACATATATATATGCAAGGTTGTTAGAAATGAATCGAATTAGCCGGTTTGACTGTGAACCAGAAGGGCAGTCGGTCTGGACGCTGGAGATAACCATAATTGAACCGGTGAAAACCAGGGTCAAATCGATCAGCCGCTGAACTCGACACAATTTTTAATAGCCTTTTTGAATTATTTTTAGATGGTATTGCCTTCTTTTTCACAAATGATTTAGTGGAAAAAAGGAAACAATAAATTTTGTGTGGACCGCCTGATGGGCTCGCCATAAGCATTCTTAGAATAGGTGGACTTGACCATGAAGAAATAAAAATTTTGCAGGCTCGGCCTAATTTGAACCTTTTTCAAGTTAGTTAAAGCCCAAATGAGCCTGATTCGTGCCAAACATGACCCATTGATCTACCTGATCTCATAAATATATTTCGCGATTGCAAGCTTTTGAGGGGATTAATTTCCTGCTCATTTATATATTTTTTTTAAATCTGGCCATAAATTTTGATTTTTATTTTAACACCAACCAAAACTCTTATATTATTTAAAAATTATCACTTTTAATTTTTTAAAATAAATTATAACTTTCATGGATATATAATATGTCAAATATGTAAAAAATATAGTTCACTACATATGTAAATTTGTTTGGCGATATTTTACTCAACTCATTTGTATTTACATATTAAGATACNCACCAACCAAAACTCTTATATTATTTAAAAATTATCACTTTTAATTTTTTAAAATAAATTATAACTTTCATGCATATATAATATGTCAAATATGTAAAAAATATAGTTCACTACGTATGTAAATTTGTTTGGCGATATTTTACTCAAATCATTTGTATTTACATATTAAGATATTTTCAATTAAAAATTTTACGCATTTTTTGTGCATACATTTTCTATTAAATTCAATTAAACTTATAAAAAAATTCGTATGTATAAAATTAATTTTACACTCATGTCTTACATCTTTTTATATTTCATAGCTTCATATTATATTTTATAAAATATTTTAAATTAATAATATTGATCAAGAGAAAATATTAAAAAAATTATTATTTAATTATCTTTTTTAAAAAAAATTAATTTTCTCTTAAAGTTGCCTGACAAGAAAATTATAAATAAAATCCGAGCGCTAACTCGTACTCAAACCTCAAATTAAGCAGACCCCTGCGTAAGATAAATGTACGCAGCATTGTGTACAATTTTGAGATTATACCGAGGATACAAGAGGGTTATATCCGCAATATAACTTCTTGTAATCTCCATATATAACCTAACTCTAACCTACTAATAAATTCATAATATATGATAACAGAAGGACAGAGCGGAACTTAGGGTTTGTTTGGGGCAGCTGCAACTTGTCCAGCTTCTACTGATAAGCAGCTTATTCTGATAATTTGCTGATGAGCAGCTGATCTGGATAAGCTGTCTGGCTGTTTGGTTTGCGCTTATGGAAAACAACTGATTCTAGAAAATTGATCATTCTGCCATTGTTCTAAATAAGTTGTTTAGCTGTTTGGTTAGTGTGTTTTGTAAAAAACTTATTTGCAAATTTTTTTAATTAAATAAATAATTTGTGCAGCAGAATTTGTTATTTTCTCAACAAAATTAAAGAAAAATATTCAGACAAGAAAATATAAAAAAAGTTAATTTATATTTATATAACTAAAATATATCCGATCACATCAAACGAATATGTTACACATACAAAAGTCAAATGTACCAGCACATACTACTATAAAGTATAATAAGAGGTCATAAAAAAGAAAAAATAACATGTTAAAATGATAAGTAAAAATATGATAATATTAGTTTTATAATGTAGCAGCATATCACGGTTCATGCCACCTGCATCTTACACTCCAGAACCTAAAGCAAACCTGTCAGACTGAGATATCGTAGAAATAGAAGAACTCGAACCACATGCGGTTTTCTTCCGTTGTGGCNCAAAGTATAATAAGAGGTCATAAAAAAGAAAAAATAACATGTTAAAATGATAAGTAAAAATATGATAATATTTGCTTTATAATGTAGCAGCATATCACGGTCCATGCCACCTGCATCTTACACTCCAGAACCTAGAGCAAACTTGTCAGACTGAGATATCGTAGAAATAGAAGAACTCGAACCACACACGGCTTTCTTCCGTTGTGGTACTATTGAACTTCTATCAGCTATGTCCAATTGGGATATTGTAGAAATAGTTCCACTGTCGACCCGCCTGAAGAATTTGCAGTCATCAGGTCCTTGTCCCCACCGCGGGCACCTGTAGAATTGTCGCCCGTAGCTATGTGCCTGTCGTGATGTGAATAACAATGACGGTAGCCCACATCGACACATCATTTGCCCCGACTTCCCTGAATATCTTGAGCTCATTATTCTGCAATTATTATAAAAAGCGTAGATCAGTCAAAAAATAAAGGGAATAAAAAAAAACTCAACTTACCAAAGTGTGGAAGCAGTGGTTGCAACTGAGTNGAATAACAATGACGGTAGCCCACATCGACACATCATTTGCCCCGACTTCCCTGAATATCTTGAGCTCATTATCCTACAATTATTATAAAAAGCGTAGATCAGTCAAAAAATAGAGGGAATAAAAAAAAAACTCAACTTATCAAAGTGTGGAAGCAGTGGTTGCAACTGAGCTCTTTGGGCATCTAAGGTGCTCCACTATTATATGAATAAAAGTAATAAACATAAAAAGCAAGGGGGCAATGTTTGATCTCCTGGAAAGTAATGTTGTAAACAAACCTATCTCCCGAACAACTATATTGAAAAGAAAATGGGGAATGCCCTGAAATGTAAATTAATGTTGTAAACAAACCATTTGATCAAACTGTTACCAACATGCTACACCACTGGCCAACATCACATCAATGCNAAGGTTTGATCTCCTGGAAAGTAATGTTGTAAACAAACCTAT
Source organism: Phalaenopsis hybrid cultivar (assembly GCA_002079205.1). Lineage (NCBI taxonomy): Eukaryota > Viridiplantae > Streptophyta > Magnoliopsida > Asparagales > Orchidaceae > Phalaenopsis > Phalaenopsis hybrid cultivar. Next base: position 15,302 of record JXCR01125873.1, on the reverse strand, counting down.
CTCCCGAACAACTATATTGAAAAGAAAATGAGGAATGCCGTGAAATGTAAATTAATGTTGCAAACAAACCATTTGATCAAACTGTTACCAACATGTTGCACCACTGGCCAACATCACATCAATGCCCATCCATGATGCTCCTTCCACCAACTATCAAACCATAGTTACAATGAAAGCATTACAAAGCATTAAGACCAATTAAAATATAACTCCTTGATTTCAATCAGACAAATCTCACACTAGTAGCTCCATTTCCCTCAATAGTAGCTCCAAACATTTCTCAACATTTACTTTATGTCAATCAGACAATGGAACATAAGATAAAATTGAACATAAAATATTGGAACATGTCAATTCCTTCATGTCATCTCTCAACATTTCCAAACAATGGATCATAAAGAATATGGAATCGAAGAAGAACAACAGAAATGCTTTTTAAAGTTTAGGGCATACATAGCATTATAAAGCTTGAAAAGTGCACCAGCATAAATAAACATAAATTCCAATCAATTTATACATAGCATTGATTGCCCTTAAAGTATAGGGTCATCCAAGTTACTTTAAACATAAAGACCGTGTAAAATTAAAGTCCTTCATGCCAATCAGACAAGCCACCATAATAGTTGTTAAGATAATGCCCATCAGAAGCTGCTTAGAGAATTCTATGAGAATAGATACAAAAAATTGTTTGAGAATATATACTTTTTAAAGAAATTTCCATTCATAAGGTGCATACATATTGAGTTATAATTATTTATATCCAAGCTAATAAACTATTTGCATTTGTCGTTTTTAAGAAAAATAATCAAGTAATCTAACACCCAAAGTTTGCCATATACCCAAAGTTTGCTATGTGTGTTCCGTAGGTGTAAATCAAGCCAAAGAAGACCGAAATACAACAGCACAAAAAAATCCAGCACAATAAATTGTATCCCCTTGTCAGCAACAAAAAACCTGTCCATCTAAAATGCCACCAAAGTTTAAACATCTTCATTCCCAGTCTCCAAAACCCATTTAATTCCAAACATAACCATACCATAGTAGCGGTTGCCCTTAACGTATAGGGCCATCCAAGCTACATGCATATTGCATATATTTAGAGCAGAAACACTTACACCTAAACAACCATCAGCTATAAGCAAATGGCTCCATAAAAGTGTTAAAAAAAATAGAATATGAAAATTAGAATCATATAAAGCAGCTATAGTTTTTATCCAACAGAAAACATTTGCAATGTAAAAATGTATTCAAATTTTNCACAATAAATTGTATCCCCTTGTCAGCAACAAAAAACCTGTCCATCTAAAATGCCACCAAAGTTTAAACATCCTCATTCCCAGTCCCCAAAACCCATTTAATTCCAAACATAACCATACCATAGTAGCAGTTGCCCTTAACGTATAGGGCCATCCAAACTACATACATATTGCATATATTTAGAGCAGAACCACTTACACCTAAACAACCATCAGCTATAAGCGAATGGCTCCATAAAAGTGTTCAAAAAAAAAGAAGATGAAAATTAGAATCATATAAAGCAACTATAGTTTTTATCCAACAGAAAACATTTGCAATGTGAAAATGTATTCAATACTGCACTCCCGTTGCAGCTGACCAAACATATGTCATAGCAGCCATAGCATTAAGATGTAAGCCTCTCTAATAAGAATAAAGCTATAACATCAAGATGTAAAAACTTCAACATAGGAACAGAAAGCCTCAAGATGTAAGCCTCTGTAATAAGAATAAAGCTTCAAGATGTAAGCCTCTCTAATCATAGTAACTGAAAGCTATAACATCAAGATGTTAGTCTCTTTAATAAGAATAAAGCTTACTATAGATACTTCAACATTTTGAGAAGACGAGCAACTTCTAGCCTTATTAATATTAAAGCTACTACCATATGAGCAATAAAGATAGGACAACGTCAACGAACATGAACCCAAATCCAAACAGAAATGCTGCCTCGATTAGGAAGAAAAACTGATAACAACAAGGTCCCAAANCATTCTAGGCCAAAATGTAGAGTATTATTGCCAACACCTCTCTAGATGTTGTTCTTGATGATCCTTGCAGTCCGTGGAGGGTCCGAAGTTCATTTAGGAGGTCAACGAAAAATACTTTTGTCATACGAAACATATTTGCAAAACGTGTCGGGTGACCACATAATAACTCTCTGATCCATCTATCTCCAATATTGTTGGACGTCATGCATGGGTTTCGATCAACATATGCGTTGTACTAATGGTATAACAACGTAAGGGTGAGAGCAACAATGCATATTTGATTAATTTATCCTTCCTCCATAATATAAAATCTGAAAGAAATGTAGACTTTTAAACCAGATAAAAAATAGTGATGTAATATCAGTAAACATAGAGAAAATGACAACTATACAAAGATTACATGCATGTAAATTTAACTGCATGCAATAAAAATATAGAGAAAGTTACACACATTTCATTGAATATTTACATATCTAAACATCAAAGTTTGATATGTAGCTAACACATTCAAGCTTAAAAAAAAATACAATACATATCACGAGTCCATGACATAAATAGCACATAAGACATAACAAGTCCATCAAACAAATAGTCAATGAGGTTACATAAATATCATTCAATCTTTCATAAAAGAGCAANTCAATTCCTTCATGTCATCTCTCAACATTTCCAAACAATGGATCATAAAGAATATGGAATCGAAGAAGAACAGCAGAAATGCTTTTTAAAGTTTACGGCATACATAGCATTATACAGCTTGGAAAGTGCACCAGTATAAATAAACATAAATTCCAATCAATTTATACATAGCAGTGATTGCCCTTAAAGTATAGGGTCATCCAAGTTACTCTAAACATAAAGACCGTGTAAAATTAAAGTCCTTCATGCCAATCAGACAAGCCACCATAATAGCTGTTAAGATAATGCCCATCAGATGCAGCTTAGAGAATTCTATGAGAATAGATACAAAAAATTGTTTGAGAATAGATACTTTTTAAAGAAATTTCCATTCATAAGGTGCATACATATTGAGTTATAATTATTTATATCCAAGCTAATAAACTATTTGCATTTGTTGTTCTTAAGAAAAATAATCAAGTAATCTAACACCCAAAGTTTGCTATATACCCAAAGTTTGCTATGTGTGTTCCGTAGGTGCAAATCAAGCCAAAGAAGACCAAAATACAGCAGCACAAAAACATTCAGCACAATAAATTGTATCCCCTTGTCAGCAACAAAAAACCTGTCCATCTAAAATGCCACCAAAGTTTAAACATCCTCATTCCCAGTCCCCAAAACCCATTTAATTCCAAACATAACCATACCATAGTAGCAGTTGCCCTTAACGTATAGGGCCATCCAAACTACATACATATTGCATATATTTAGAGCAGAACCACTTACACCTAAACAACCATCAGCTATAAGCGAATGGCTCCATAAAAGTGTTCAAAAAAAAAGAAGATGAAAATTAGAATCATATAAAGCAACTATAGTTTTTATCCAACAGAAAACATTTGCAATGTGAAAATGTATTCAATACTGCACTCCCGTTGCAGCTGACCAAACATATGTCATAGCAGCCATAGCATTAAGATGTAAGCCTCTCTAATAAGAATAAAGCTATAACATCAAGATGTAAAAACTTCAACATAGGAACAGAAAGCCTCAAGATGTAAGCCTCTGTAATAAGAATAAAGCTTCAAGATGTAAGCCTCTCTAATCATAGTAACTGAAAGCTATAACATCAAGATGTTAGTCTCTTTAATAAGAATAAAGCTTACTATAGATACTTCAACATTTTGAGAAGACGAGCAACTTCTAGCCTTATTAATATTAAAGCTACTACCATATGAGCAATAAAGATAGGACAACGTCAACGAACATGAACCCAAATCCAAACAGAAATGCTGCCTCGATTAGGAAGAAAAACTGATAACAACAAGGTCCCAAATGGTTTCCCCCAATTCCATCATCAAAAAAATAAATGGAACGATGGTTGTTGTATTTATTTAAGTCATTCTAAAGTGCCAAATTTTTTTGAATACAGGATGAAAGAAATAGCTATTTGCTATCTTCATAAGCCAACACATATCAATACCCCTACTTCCTATTTCGCACAATAACTATCAGCACATACAAACTCAAATTATGGAATGATGTCGTCTAATGAAGTTGTGTAGTGTCATTGTTGCCACTACAATCTGGACTTGTTTTGTAAATGAATAAATTGACATATCACGTAGAATTACCCATTTCTTCTTCCAAACCCCGAAAAATTTCTCGATCACACCACGCAAGGATGAATGTCTTTTGTTAAAAATTTCTTTCTTTCCTCGTGCAACCCCACTCGATCCTCGAAATCAGGTATATGTTATTTTGTATCTGGATATATCTTCAAATATCCCCTTTGCAAAGAATACCCGACATCAATTATGTAGTAATTGCCTGAGTAAGGTTTTCTTTCATTTAGAATTTCTTAAGTAATTAGGATGGTCAAAAGTTAAGTACGATTGTCATACCTGGTGGTGGATAAGGGAAACCATATTTTCTGTTGCTAGTAGCAAACTTGAAAACATGGCTGTCGTATGCAGTACCTTTCCATCCAGCCATCTCATATGTGAAACACATATTGAAATCACAAACAACAATTATATTTTGTGTTGGTGATCTGCATCGTCCAATGTATGCAACATTCTCTGTGCAAAAAAGACGTGCGTCGACATGTGTTCCGTCAATAGCTCCGATACAATCCTGAGATGAACGAATTAATAAATAATAAAATCATATGTGTGAAATTTTATTAACTAACATTTAAATCTGAGAAACACCTTAAAGAACGACATATAACGATGGTCATTCGCAATATGTGTGGGGATGAACTGGAATGTTGGGTCATCTGGTTTGACTATTTGACGGGCCAGACTCACTAGTGTATTCAACCCAGCTGAGAAATATCTAGTTATGGTTTATGAGAAATGTTGAAACTGTTCCATAGCTCCTCTCATCGATCCATTCTAGACCAAAATGTAGAGTATTATTGCCAACACCTCTCTAGATGTTGTTCTTGATGATCCTTGCAGTCCGTGGAGGGTCCGAAGTTCATTTAGGAGGTCAACGAAAATTACTTTTGTCATACAAAACATATTTGCAAAATGTGTCGGGTGACCACATAATAACTCTCTGATCCATCTATCTCCAATATTGTTAGACGTCATGCATGGGTTTCGATCAACATATGCGTTGTACTAATGGTATAACAACGTAAGGGTGAGAGCAACAATGCATATTTGATTAATTTATCCTTCCTCCATAATATAAAATCTGAAAGAAATGTAGACTTTTAAACCATATAAAAAATAGTGATGTAATATCAGTAAACATAGAGAAAATGACAACTATACAAAGATTACATGCATGTAAATTTAACTGCATGCAATAAAAATATAGAGAAAGTTACATACATGCCGCACATTTCATTGAATATTTACATATCTAAACATCAAAGTTTGATATGTAGCTAACACATTCAAGCTTAAAAAAAAATACAATGCATATCACGAGTCCATGACATAAATAGCACATAAGACATAACGAGTCCATCAAACAAATAGTCAATGAGGTTACATAAATATCATTCAATCTTTCATAAAAGAGCGCAAGTAGGGAAGACGAAATTCTGGGTCCAAAGTCTCAAAGAATTGCCTCCGGGTTGAGTTCCCTAGCAACTTGACATACTTAACATACATATTCTGGTATTCCTTAATATCAGGATATGTGTTAAGGATCTTAACACACTCATGGATTGTGCTGTCCTTCGCAGTTTTGGAATTATTTTTAGAAATTTCAATCAATGTCTCAATAGAACCCCTAACAAATGCAAAGCCTTTTTTATTTTTTGCAGGTCGGNACACTTATGGATTGTGCTGTCCTTCGCAGTTTTGGAATTATTTTTGGAAATTTCAATCAATGTCTCAATAGACAGCACAATCCATAAGTGTGTTAAGATCCCCTAACAAATGCAAAGCCTTTTTTATTTTTTGCAGGTCAAGGACGCTTTGTTCTACTAGTGGATTGGCTATCTGTGTGGATTTGGTTGGGACCTTCTCCTGAATCACCTATATGCTCGGTCTCTATAACCTCTGTTAGGTTTGCAACACCTTGCTCATTAGGGGAGAAAAAATGAGTTCTTGTTGCTACAACACCAGTAAACATGTCATCCAACTTCTCATCCAAAGCTGGTTTAATTCCAGTAAATTTGAATTTTTTTGCCACCGACACTATCTGTAACAAAAAAAAATCTAATCAATATTCAAAAAACATGTATCTAAAATTTACTTGAAATAGTGATGTTATTATCACTAACTTTTCGANGGGAGAAAAAATGAGTTCTTGTTGCTACAACACCAGTAAACATGTCATCCAACTTCTCATCCAAAGCTGGTTCAATTCCAGTAAATTTGAATTTTTTTGCCACCGGCACTATCTGTAACAAAAAAAAAATCTAATCAATATTCAAAAAATATGTATCTAAAATTTAATTGAAATAGTGATGTTATTATCACTAACTTTTCGGCTCACCATTCCTCAGTTGCATCAATTGTCCGCTTTACTGGATCCCATCCCAATCCAGTTGATCCCCTTCTAAGCTCTTTCCAAAGTTTCCAATCATTCTTTAATTGGTCCCATTTGTTCTTTAATTTCATCCTATCGTAATCCCTTCCAGTTATTTCTTTGAATTTAGTTGTTATATTATGCCAACCTTCTTTATTAAAAAAAGTTTTTGGTCGATTTCCCAATTCGACCCCCCTCACGCATAAATCACAAAAAAATAGTAGCATCTCTATCCCACATAACTGATGAACCAGAGTCTTTAGATTTATTCATCTTTTACTGTCACATCAACAGATGATTACATGACATTATGACTGAAAATGAGCCACGTAAGATATGAAATATGCATATGTAAAAAAAAATTTAAAAAAGATAATGAATTAAAATATATATTGGTATATGGGTGAAACATAAATGTGCTTTTAATATAACCATCATATATGAAACCTTTTTTTTTCTTTTTCTCTATTATTACAGTAACACCGTATAAGAGTAAAAACCAATTTAAATTTGGAACACAGAGCAGAGTAGAAATTCTAAACCAATGCTATCAAAAACAACCCAAAGGACCATAAACCATAAAGCATATTTTCTTCATCCAACTTTCCAATTTTAAACCAACAACCTAAAGGGCATCATCATAGCTTGTTAAAAAACCTACTACGAAGAAATTGCTTCAACAACAATATATTGGATCTACCCTCATTAGAGAGTAAATTCTCTTTCATACAAGTAAAGAAGGGGGTGTCATTGAAGCAAAAATGTTGAGTTGCAAAAATAGTAATACCTTCATAGAAGCAAACATACTTATCACTATCACAGTAAAAGAATATTCATTGAACAAGTGCAAACCATTTGCATAAAGATAACGTGAGTAAGAAAATGTTTATCACCCACGCTTTCATTGTTGCCAAGCCAAATATGCAACAAATAACAATACAATTTTTGTAGCTCAATGTTGTTTCTTCTATTTCCTACTTGTTCTAATTTGCAATCAAATTCATTTTGTTGAACAAAATAATATATCTGTACCTCGATGTTATTTACAGACAACTATCCATCCAACAAAAGTGGAAAATTGCAATCATCAATATAATGCAAGCTTTTTTACTCATTCAATTGTGAACAAACAATGCAATCAAAATTGTTTGTATGCATCAACCTACAAAATATAGTAATGAAATGAATGCATCAAAAACATGGCTCAAAGAATACCAAAGAGTTGAACCACTACCACCAAAAGCTTTTTCAAACAAAAAATGAACCAACTGATACCTCTCAAATACAAGGCAAATTGAATACCAAATCACATGGAGCAGAACATTCCATCAATATCTTCTAGCCTCTCAAACAAACACCGTAAAAGAATCAATAACTTTGAATAACATGGAGACCATATGAATAAAAAAATAAAATTTGGGTTGATACAAATAAACGCATTTCGAAGATAGGTTAGGGATGGGGAATGGAGAAAAAAACCCTTTGGATGCTTCAAACATATCACAATAACAGTGTATTTACATTTTTTACCGGCAATACTTGCATATTCAAATCGGATCTAGGTTTTAGCCACCAAACACTTCCAAACAGATGAATCGACTGAAATCTCTGGGCAAAATGGGGGAAAAGAGGGAGTAGTAGAGTAAGAAAAATGAGTTTTGTTACCTACGGAGCGGACATGATCGACGTCGAATCTTTGAAGGAAGGTCGGCTGCGTGCGGGCTTAGGAGGGTAGCAGAGTAAAATTTGGAGCCCAAATGCGGATATACCCAGTGATCAGCATTTAATAAAAATATGAAAAAGCCATTTGATTGATACTAAGTAAAACAGGAAATACAAGCACCAAGCACCAAGCACCAAGCACTAATCTGCCCCCAAACGGCCCTTAGTCGTACGTGTATGGTACGCAAATTTTTTCCTTGNTAAGTAAAACAGGAAATACAAGCACCAAGCACCAAGCACCAAGCACTAATCTGCCCCCAAACGGCCCTTAGTTTTTCCTTAAAACCCTCTGTCGAGTCTCTGCGAAACCCTCATCGCCTTCTTGAACGAACGAACCCACGCGATGCAGTTGCTAGCGTTCGCTGGGAAGGCCTCAAGGGATAGCGGCGTTGCCTAACGAAACTTCCTTCTTCTCTGCGGCTTTATTTTGTCCATAATGACGGCCTGGCAAGATTTGGCCTAAATCCAGGTTAAATCATGGTCTAAATCCTTTGCCAGAGAGCCCCTTCATCTCTTCTTCGTAATTGAAAACGGCGGGAGTTCGGTTTCAGGCAGGTTTTGATGACGATGTTTTGGATGGTTTTCTTGTTTTTCTTGAGGGAGAGTGGAAGACTTGCTTGCAGGTAGCCGTTTTACGCAGTGTGATTAATCAATGGAAAGCGGTCTGCGTGGTGAGCGGAGATTTATGGGAACTTTTCTTGGTCGGTTCGTCCTGCCTCTGCTGCTTCTAGGAGGTATTTGTTCTTCCATGTTTTCCCTCACTTTAAAGCATGGTGTATATAATTTCTGTAAACCCGGGGGCACTTTTTCCCTCTTGTTTTTGTAAGTTAGGTAAGTGCAGACTCTTTATTGGAGATTGCATGATGAAAATGTTGTTGCTTTTGTTTTATCTTTCGGTAAGGTGGTATCATANGGCACTTTTTCCCTCTTGTTTTTGTAAGTTAGGTAAGTGCAGACTCTTTATTGGAGATTGCATGATGAAAATATTGTTGCTTTTGTTTTATCTTTCGGTAAGGTGGTATCATGAAATAACACTTAAATCCAAATAGCACCTTAGTCGAGACAGCTGCAAGGTAAGCACCGAAAAAAAAAACTTCAGTTTGCACCATTAAATTTAACAAAATCAAATTAAAAAAATTTGGTAATGTGGTAATGTGGTTTTGGGCTGCTTAGTAGTTGATGAATTTTTAGCTATTACTACCTCATCTGTAAGGATTTTATGCCTGATGTTTATGCACAATAAATCCTTTTCCTACCATATAGAAAAGTTGTGAATTCCTTCATTTTTTTTTTCATACGAGGGGTGAACCTATTGCATTGCGGGCCTTCATTTTGTTGGCTATTTACCATGCCTGCTGCAAGAAACTTGTTGTTCATGAAATTTTGGATAGCTGCAATTTTCTGAAGAAGTAGCTGTGAAGCTGCTTCATAGATAAACTGTTGTTAAAAAGTTGCTGATGGTGAAGTAGTTTGCTTGTTTGGATGATCTGTTGTGTAACTGCTCTTTTTGAGAAAAAAAGACTTTAATGCTTTTATGTATATTTGTTAGATGCAAGTCCNTGCATTGCGGGCCTTCATTTTGTTGGCTATTTACCATGCCTGCTGCAAGAAACTTGTTGTTCAAGAAATTTTAGATAGCTGCAATTTTCTGAAGAAGTAGCTGTGAAGCTGCTTCATAGATAAACTGTTGGTAAAAAGTTGCTGATGGTGAAGTAGTTTGCTTGTTTGGATGATCTGTTGTGTAACTGTTCTTTTTGAGAAAAAAAGACTTTAATGCTTTTATGTATATTTGTTAGATGCAAGTCTGCAGTTTCATAAATAATTCAAACAAAATAATTAAAATAAAATTTTGTAGTTTAAAAAAGAGTTAACAATCTATTTTTCATACCACATCAAATGTAATATATCACTTAACACATAATAACACGATTTGAAATATTTCAATAATAATAAATAGTGTTTATTATAATATTTTCTTTCATGTCCAAACAATCAAGTCTTTGAGAGAATTTTCTTTCCAAAGCTGTTCTCGAGGCATGATAACTATCCGGAGTAATTTTCTTGCCATTATCAACCCATCTAAAAAATTTGCAATCGCCAGGTGTTGTATTTGTTTTTGTTCGTTTTTCTCTCTTTTATTTTAGAAGGAGTCGTCAGCTTGTCGATCGTCGTATACTTCCCCCATTCGAATAAATCTCCCTTCCGAACCAANGAGGACAAATCGTCGTATCCCAAATAAGCGGCAGCTCATCGACATCGAGCAGTCAAAATGATATCAACGAAGTCAAGGAGCAACATGGCTCAAAGGGGCTCAACAAAAAGGAAGGTAGAGGGATCCTAAAAGGTAGAGGTAACTGGGTCGGGGTACCACAGACCCGTCATCCACAGCTAACAGGACCCTAAGTCTACCTGGTCGTGAAGGTAGTCGACCCAACACGTCCTGAGATCCCCGGTCAGCAATCCGTGAATTGCGTCGTCCACTGGAACCTCGGTAGCCCTAAGGTCAAAGGAAAGAAACTCTATCCTATGACTAAAAGATGGAGCTCCAAGAGGTGGGACTTATACCTGCCAAAGTGGCAAGGATGCCTCAGGAAAGAAAAGAAAATAGAGGTTCAGCTACAAAGCTGGAAACATTCCAAACAAAAGTCTTACACCCCGTCTGGGTCGGGGAGCCTTCTAACATCCTAAACGCACTAGACAATCACCTATAAAGAGGTATGCTGGGCCAGTCAGGTTGGAGAAGCACGGGGACTCCTCCTCGGGACATGCAAATATGAATGCAGTTATCTAGAGCGGTCCTTAAGTATTGTAGAGGCCCTATTAATATAAGCAGGAAAGTAAATGTGAAAGTTTTTAAATCCTGAATATTTTAATCCTAAATTTTAATTATCTTGAATATTTTATTTAGGATTTTGTAGAAAATTATAATTTTAGGGTCTTTAATGAGCCTAGATTATATCTTGAAATCCCAGATCACAGAAAGAAACAAGGAAAATACATGCAAGTACAAACATGCAATATGATGCAAAAAACAAAAAAAACAAGTCAAATCAAAATAATTAACAGGCCGGTGCTGCTGGGTCGACAACTTATCCCAGAAAAGAAAAAGTGGTCAACTCCGCATATACATGCCCGGTCCTAATTCTATACATCAATATAAAATGTAGAATTAAGATATGGGGCACGAGCATCTGCTCTTGGTCCCCTCCACGTGATTCCCGTGCTAAACGCCTCGGAGCCCGTGCCCGTATCTTATTTCTGTCACAGGACTCTCCTAGACTCTAAAAGTGCATAGGAAAATAAAAGACTCCATCCTGCATGAAAACAAGTGTCAGCGGGAAAGCTCACATGCAAATAGCGTATCATGAGTCATGCCTTAAAAGTGGGGGAGCTAATAACACCTGCAAGCAAAAAGGTCAGAAATCATTATTTGCTCCCCCTGTAGCGGTACTTGTGTGTGTGCAAATAAATAGGCATGACTCCATGCAGAAGAACGCCCTAACATACTACCACACATATGTAGCATGCAGTCACATCACAAGCAATGCAGAAGAAAGATACTTGACTAGGGCAACCAATCCAGCAGAGAACAACAGTCAGACATCAAAAAGACTACCTAGCACCCTAAATCCTAACCTAGCACACCATCTAACGAAAAGTACGTCAACCTAGTATCTAAGTGTGGGGTAGGTCTGGGTATAGTATGACTTTGACAGGGTCGTCATACCGGCCCCATCCTAAAGATCCGAAGGATCTAAAGGATGTCACGAAGAGAGGTGACACCAGTTAGATCTATTAGATCTTTAGCACAGTCATACTTGTGTCAATCCCGATGACTTAAATCGCATTGCTCACCGGGATCAACCCGGCAAACAATGCTCGTTATGACATCGCGACCAACACGGGGTCACTCTTCTAACGAGCCTAGTTCGCTATCCATGCAAACATGCAAGTGCAAATGCGATCAGTCATGTGACAGAAGTGATGAGTGTACCGTGAGGCAGTGACTCAGGAAAAGGTAGGCATGCCGTGGAGGCAGCGACCCGAATAAATGAGTGTGTCATCGTAGAGGCAGCGGCCCGAAGGTGTGCCAAGGCGGCAGTGACCAAAAGTGATGGGCGTGTCGTGGCGACAGGGGCCCGAAAGATGGGTGTACCGTGGAGGCAGTGACCAAAAGGGATGGGCGTACCGTAGCGGTAGTGGCCCGAAGGTATGCCGTGGAGGCATTGACCAAAAGGGATGGGAGTATTGTGGAGGCAGTTGACAGAAGAAATGTGTGTGCTGTAGCAGCAGTAACCAAAAGTGATGGGCGTGCCGTGGAGGCAGTGGCCCGAAAGATGTGTACCGAGGCGGCAGTGACCCGAAAAAAGTGGTGATTCTCACTGTGGAGCATCACCTAAGTGCAAATGCAAATGCAAATGCAAATACATATGGTGCGACATGCAAGCAGTCAAGCATGTGATGCAAAAGTAGACAAAAAAATGCAGGTGATCGGTCGATTTGGCCGTGGTGGTCGGTCGAACAAAAGTGATAGCTCACTGAGCTGGAGCGGCCTATTGGAGCGAAGTGAAATGCTCGCCGGACCGAGGCGGCTGGTCGGAGCAAAGTGAGATCTCGTCGGGTCAGGGCGACAAGTCGGAGCAAGGTGAAATGCAATATGCACCAAGCAAAAAATGCAATATACAACAAACCAACATGCAGATAGCAAACCGGGCTCGTGCTAACGACCTCGCCTGGGTGACCTAAGGTTTAGAACCTTGGATATGCAGCACCACNTGCGGCACCGCCGCCTCTTGCTTTGGTGAGGAAATGTGGGGAATTTCACCCCGGATCACCGAGGGGGAAAATCTCCACGACGTCGCGAAATAGGATAGCTACAAAGCTTTTCCCATTTCACAAAATCCTCTAGAATTTACAAAGCGAGCAAGCTACAAAGTTTCTGTCGCTTTGCTAAGTTCGACCTCCCAACTTCTCCAAGTAAAGTTGGGGAATCCAAAGCAAGGGGAGTGAGGGACTCCGACCCATCAGGAATTGTGCTAAGGCTCACAACAAAGGGGGACACTCGGCTCTACGGAGGGGTATTTGGCCACGCACAGGAAGTCCTAACCTAAAAGTTGGCTCTAGGAAATCCAACGATCCATCACGCAGGCACGTCGTCGCGCCGACCCACGCCGGCGCACATACCCCGTGTGGACGATCACACCCACACGCCTAGACTCCACTATTCCTGAGGCTGGTTATGAGGTAGAAAATCTCACCACCGTGACGGTTGTAGACGCGTTTTCTTTGCTCGCTCCAAGCTCGCCGACGTCCAATCCATGCTTCAGCGTGTCTAGTAAGGCGTGCATAAGACAACAAAAAGATGGGGGATGCAATGAANGCAAACCAACATGCAGATAGCAAATCGGGCTCGTGCTAACGACCTCACCTGGGAGACTTAAGGTTTAGACCCATGGATGTGCGGCACCGCCGCCTCTTGCTTTGGTGAGGAACTGTGGGAAATTTCTCCCCGGATCTCCGAGGGGGAAACTCTCCACGGCGTCGCGAAATGGACTAGCTACAAAGCTTTTCCAATTTTGTGAACTCCTCCAGACTTTGCAAAAGGAGCCGGCTACAAAGCTTCTCTCGCTTTGCCAAGTCCGACCTCCCAACTTCTCCAAGTAAAGCTGGGGAATCCAGAGCAAGAGGAGTGAGAGACTCTGACCCATCGGGACTTCTGTTAAGGCTCATAACCAAGGGAGACACTCGGCTCTACGGAGGGGTATTTGGTCACGCATAGGAAGTTCTAACCTAAAGGTTGGCTCTAGGAAAACTAATGATCCATCACGCAGGCAAGTCGTCGTGCCGACCCACACCGGCGCACGCACCCCGTGTGGGCGATCAAACCCATACGCCTAAACTCCAGTATTCCTAAGGCTGGCTAGAAGGTAGAAAGTCTCACCGCCGTGACGGTTGCAGACGCATTTTCTTTGCTTGCTCCAAGCTCGTCGGCGTTCGATCCATGCTCCAGTATTCACAAAATGTGCACATGACAATAAAATTGTGAGGGCAAGAGGTATGCGAAGTACATACAAATAAGCATCAAATCATATGAAAATANTCCATGCTCCAATGTGCCTCGTAAAATGTGCACAGGACAACAAGAAGACATAGGAGATTGTGAGGGCAAGAGTTATGCGAAGTATATAAAAATAAGCATCAAATCATATGAAAAGGAGGCTGAAACATATACCTTCGTAGGAGGGTCGCTCGATAACGGCGAAAGAGGAAACCCACGGGGACGCCGCGGGAAGAAGCGTTGACGGAGGCCTTTCCACGAGGCGGGTGACCCTCACACCTCCCCGAACAGAAACATTGCTCGCTGTGCGGCGGCATCGAGGTACTCTGGCGAGGCTTCCGGTCGCCGAGAAGGTAGGACGATGACGTGTAGAGGCTAGCTCATCGGCGACCTACACCGGAAGTGAAAGAAACACAGAGGAGAGCCCAAAATTTGATACTCTCATCGCTGATTTTCTCCGGCGTAAATACGACGCCGACGGGGCAAAACGGTGGGCGAGGAAGAAGGTCTGGCAAATTTTGGGATCTCGGCGTCGGAGTTGGACGAGGAGCCGGCGAATCTACTTGCAGCCAATAAGAGAAGAAGAAGGAAGAGGGAGGACTGGCTCCAATCGTTGGAGGAAGGAGGACTGCCGGCTAGGCCGGCGGAGAGACCGACGGTGAAGATCCGACCAAGAGGAAGGGAGCCCAGGCAAGCTTTTGCGAAGAAGAGGAAGGTGGTGGTTCGGCCGACGGTAGCTGGAGGAAGCGGCGCCAATGTTCGCCGGCGGGGATCGACGACGCGACCGACGCGAGCAGGGAGCTAGGGTTCGCGATCCAGGAGAGGGTGGCAGCTGGTTTTCGCGATCGGGGGAGAGGGCTGTAGCGTAGGTTTTTATAATAATATATTATATTATATTATAT
>JXCR01125871.1:139032-181144 GCA_002079205.1 Phalaenopsis hybrid cultivar | reverse complement strand
CTTTTCTTTATAAATTTTGGCACTTTCATAAGACTCATTCCTTATCTCTTCAAGCTCATTTAGTTGTAATAATATTTTCTCACCAGCATCTTTCAAATTATACTTGAACTCTTTAATCGCCCAATATGTTGTATGCTCAAGTTCAACTGGTAAGTGACAAGCTTTCTCAAATATTAGCCTATATGGAAACATTCCTATAGGAGTTCTATATGCAGTCCTATAAGCCCATAAAACATAGTAAAGTTTGACTGACCAATCGATTTTTTGTTGGAGTTAAAGATTTTTCNCTTCTTAGAGAAGAATCCACACTTAAACTCACCACAAAAACTCAAATGTATAAATAAAATAACTATTTAATGGAGTGGAGTGGTGCGAGGAAAATTAAAAATGAGTGAAAGAAGTTGAAATGGTGCGAGGGGGCTTTTCTGATCAAATTTTGACTCTAAATAGAGCCTAGGTCGGTTCACCAATGCATCAAAAAACTCTTCAAAAAGCTTCCAAATTTGTCGAATCTTCTAGAAACTGGGCTTCCACCGACACTGGCGCCGTTAGCACCAGAGGCCCGTAATTAAATCCCAAATTTCTATCAAACACTCAGTCTGGTGCCGTCGGTGCTAAATAAATTTTGAACTTCTCCATTTTTGCTCCAAATTCATTCCATTTTTCTTTCTTTTTGCTCCAAGTCCTCAAAATCAATAACCTGCAATAAAACATAGAAAATACCTTCCATTAAAGTGCAATATCACCAAAAATGAGTAGAAAATATGCGTCTAAAAATGCATATATTTTTGGTTTATCATAGTATCTAATTTTTCTTTTAAAAATTCAAAAGCTTTTTGGCACTCTCTTTCAAAATTAAAAAATACATCTTTTCAAGTAAATGGCATAGAGGCTTTACAATTTTTGAAAATTCTTTAATTTATCACCTGTCGAATCCAACATGACCTAAAGAACTCCTAATTTTCTTCACACTTCTTAGGTGAGGTAAATTAAAGATCACTTAAATTTTTGCAGGGTCTAATTCCATACCATTTTCTGAAATTTGATGTCCCAAAACTATTCCTCCTACTGTCATAAACTGGCATTTTTAAATTAAGGACTAAATTTTTTTCTTCACAGCGCTTAAGAACTTTTGATAAATATTCTAAACATGATTCAAATGAAGTTCCAAACACTGAAAAACCATCCATAAAAAAGTTAATCCCTTTTTTCAATTAATCACAAAAGTTAGCCATCATGTATCTTTGAAATGTAGCAGGTGCATTACATAAACCAAAGGGCATTCTTCTAAAAGCAAATGTACCATAAAGACAGGTAAAAGTTTTTTTCTCTTTATCCTTATGAGTTATTTGTATTTGGTGATAACCAATATATCCATCCAAAAAATAAAAGTATTTATGCTCAACTAGTCTATCCAACATTTGAACTAAAAAGAGTAGTGGAAAATGATTTTTTTCTAGTAGCAAGATTTAATTTTCTATAATCAATGCATATTCGCCATCTTGTGACCTATCTTGTAGGTATTAACTTATTATGCTCATTTAAAGTCACATTCACTCCTCCTTTCTTAGGAACGTTGTTAATCTGACTATTGAGAATTTTTATAACCCAGGTTGGAAGAACCATCCCAACTTTAACTGAAATAATACTTCAGGTGGTAATAATTAGAAATGGGGGAATACTCAAGTAAACCTATTGGGAAACTGGAACAACCAAGGGAATAATAATTATAGACCTACTTTCCTCCAAATTTTAATATTAATCCACAATTGAAGGAGAAGAAGTTGTTTATAGAAGAAGTGGTGTTACAAATGGGAAATCGATTGCAAAGTCAAGGAGCTACAGTTAGAAATATTGAGAACCAGTTGGGACAAATAAAAAATTCATTAAGATACTAGCTCTAACTCTAGAGTTCTCTCAATTCCCTCCACTTGGGGGGTAACAACTCGTATTAGAACCTAAAACAATAAACCAAGTTGGGGGCTTTAACCTGTCTCTTTAAAGTTCTCTAACTCTACACCCTCCAATGAATATTTCCCTATTTATTTGCACTCAATCATATGAACTACATTCTCATTCATACAACCTCATGTAATTCTTTCCAATTGTTGACTAAGGCAATACCAGCTCGGTTCTTACATGTTCTCATAATAAAGTTTAACATCTCGATTGGCCAAATCATGAAGTAAATGAAGTGCATGGATTTAAATCATCACAACTTCTTCCAACATTAAAGATCAATACTCTCCACAATTCCCATCCAAAACTTAATTACTTATCATTTTAAGAAGAAAGATAAAGAAAACTACTCAGAATCCATAGAGAAAATACAATCACAGTTTTGTTTAAAAGTAGAAATCATTGTCAAACCAACAATATTTATGGAGAAAATAAAACCACACTTTAGTTTAAAAGAAGAAATTATTGTCAAACCAACAATATTGTATGGAGAAAACAAAACCATACTTTAGTTTAAAAGTAGAAATCATTGTCAAACCAACAATACATTAAACCACACTTTAGTTTAAAAGTAGAAATAATTGTCAAACCAACAACAAGTCTCAATTAAAATAAAAAGTGTCTCAAAACAAAAAGATAAAAACTTATCTCAAGTTCTCCACCAAACTCTTAAAGTTCCTTTGAATCTCTTCTCTTTACAATCACTCAAAATAAACTAACAAAAAGGATAAAATAAAAGTAAAGTGGTGCCTAAAAACTCTCCGAACTAACTCCCCAAATTAATGAACTTTAATCCAAGTATTTTCAGGACTCTTTTCAAAGTCCTTTCTTCTTTCTTTTATACTTTTCTAAGAGGTGCCTTGGAAAATCTTTAAAATATGTCCAGATTTGATGTTTTTCATCAAGAGATGCATTCTTTCGTGATAATTTTAGTCCATGATGGTATAACCACCTATTAAGCCAAAGGGTGCTCAAAAGCCTCTTCAAAATTCACAAAAAATTGACTTTACTCGTCTAGTAACTGCCACATGTACTTAAGCGAGGGACCTCTGGCACTAAGGCGTAGCCTTCTCTGTTTAACCGAGGCTTAAGCGCCGGATCTGGCGCTTAGGCGCCAAAACTCATTTTCATATTTTTCACCTTATTATTTGTATATGCAGGAAAAACATAAAAATAACTTCGAATAAAATGCAATATATCAAAAATAGGTATAAAAATGTGTCTAAAAATACTATATATTTTAGGTGTATCAAAATCTCCCAAACTTAAAATGTTACTTGTCCTCAAGTGACACTTCAATCATTAAAAACTACATATGTATGATATGTATATGAGTTTCTTTAGGAATTACTAAAATTTAGATTTAGAAATATAGCAGTCTAATTTAGAAAATTTAAATCNAAAAACTACATATGTATGATATGTATATGAGTTTCTTTAGGAGTTACTAAAATTTAGATTTAGAAATATAATGGTCTAATTTAGAAAAAAAAATCTTCACTAAATGAGACCAACTTAAAGTTTAGAAATTTTTAAAGTTAAGAAAAAAGAAAAAAATGAGTTTCTATCTAATTCAGAAATATATTGTAGATTTTCCAAATTTAGAATTTAGTTCTTTTATTATCTCCACTTAAAAATTTTATTAAAAATACTTTTACTTACTATATTATATCTATAAGCTTAAGAGTTTCTCAAGTCTTATACTTTAAAAACATCAAATGTAGAACCAATTTTTTATTAGGCGCTAATCCTCAAGCTTCTCGTTCCTAATTTTTTTCTTTTTTTCTTATTCTTTTTCTTTTATTTTTCTTTTCTTTCCTTTTCTTTTCTTTTTCTTTTCTTTCTTTTTTTTTCTTTTATTTCTCTTTTTCAGGCAAGGATTACTCTATCTGGATAGGCCTTTAATGATTTTGAATTCTACTTCTCCTTTCCTAAAGCAAAGTCTTGATATAAATCTTTTACTTATAAATATAATAATAGTTTTGAAAATTATTTAATTTTAAAAAAATTGAGTATAAAAATAAAAGTCTAAATTATCTAAATTTTTCAAAAATACAATTTTTCTTACTAAAGATAACCACTTATATTAATCATTTTTAAAAATAAAAGTCTAAATTATCTAAATTTTTCTTACTAAAGATAGTTACTTATATTAATCATTTTCTCATCTAAAAACTTTTTAACTTGTCTTCATTACTCAAAATTTTAACTAAATTCTCTTACTCATTTCTAAAATCAAATTTTACTTCTCTAAAGATAGTCACTTATATTAATCATTTTCTATACTAAAAATTTTTAACTTAAAGTTTTTCTTCACTAAAAATTTTAACTAAATTTTCTTACTCATTTCTAAAATCAAATTTTACTTCCCTAATATACTTCATATACATAATCAATTTTTTTTTTCTTTTCAAATCAAATTCACTTGTAGCACATTTGAGAACAAATAAAATTACAATTTTGAAAATATTTTTCATCCCCCCCAAACTTAAATTTTTAACAGATTTAGCATCAAATATATATAAGCAGGAATGAAAATTTAAAATAACATACTAACAAAAATTTTTAAACCCTAATGAAATAGGTATAAAACTAAAAATAGGAGTAAAATTAATTTTTGAACAAATTTTTTACATTTTCATTTCAATTTAACATGTAGAGATTCAATAGACTTCTAAAAAGTGGGTATAAACATAAAATCAAACTAACACACTAACTTGATTTCATGATCTCAGCATAAAAACAAACACACTAACTTGATTTCATGATCTCAGCATAAAAACAAACACACTAACATGATAAAAGAAAAATACAGGGTAGCAGTTTCTGAATTTCAAGTTTAAGATATAAGCTAGCAAGATTTTCTACTTTAAAATAGATATGAAATTAAGTTAAGTTCTAGACTAATTAAATCATAGTACTAAACACAAAACAACAGTTACTACTCTAAAATTTAAAAATAAAATACTAACTACCACAAATGTCATAATAAAAATAAAACATAAAAGTCCAAAACACAACATAGTCCAAAACAACACACAAATGCAAATGTAGCAAGCCAGACCACATAAGTCATATCATATGACAATCATAAAAAAAATCTCTTAGCTCTACTCTTCATCCTTAGAATCACTACTATACCACTTTTCTGCAGGCTCATAATCAGGATGTCGAGGATATGGAGAAAATTGCACTCCTGGTTCACCTCTAATAGACTTTCCAAAGATGAGTGGAATTTCTCTTCATAATCACTCTTCCTTCTATTATAACTATTAGTATGATCTGCAAAACACTCTAAATTTTGTACCTTATCAGCAGTAAATTGGATATTATCCATCATCTTCTGTAATAATTGATCTCAGGTCTCAGTAGACTCACATCGAGATGTAGAAGCACGTGAAGTAGATGGTCTACATGTAGAAGCAGCAGAGGTAAAAGCAGCAGACGTCTCTATTCTATAGCTCCGAGAAAATCCTCCTCTCTAGCCAAAAATTGAATGCTCAGAATAAGTCTTCACATTCACCTTAGTAATGGGCTTTAGAGGTAATAACACTTCCTCTCAGCAATCATATTTAACTCCAGCCTTCTCACAAAAAGAAAAGATCAAGGAAGCAAATCTCAAAATTGTAGTTGTAACAATTGTAGCAGAATTAATGATAGTACGATAGATCAAAGCTCTAATGTTGATGAGCTTTCCCTCTTGAATATAATAGTTCAACGTCTCTCTTTCTTTGGTCACTTCACTGAGATGATTGGTCGGAAGTAGACGAGCAGAAATGAAATAGTACCAGGCCTTTGAAGGTGCACATAACTTTGAAGTTGAGAAATTTACTCTCCTCTCATTGACAATCTTCGAAAGTCCTCTTCCAATAGTCAAGTATGAAATAACACCGTCTAACTCCACTTTAGTAGGACTATAATTTACATAAAAACATAAAGTATCCAGTGGTAAATGGTAAAATAAGTTGATTACCTCTGGCAAAAAAGGTACCAACTTTCCTCAAACCATAATTCGACTATTTTCAGCTTCAGGGAGATTTGCATAGAACTCCCTCACAACACAAATCACTGTGACAGTAGAGAAAAAACAGAATTGTTCCCACTGTCGACAAACAATTAAATCTTCCACATCTCCACCCAGATTTCTAAAACATCACTCCTGAATCAATTTTCGTGACTGTAGAGCGTCACTGTATCGATCTTGAGCCTTCAAACTAACAAATTTGCTCGAATCAAACGGGCTTTTTCCTTTACTCCTCTTCATTCTTGGCGCCATTCTACAAATTTTATAAATTCCAAAAATAACTTCAAAAATCAAGTCGAAATCACTAAACTAAACTTCCTAAAGCACAAACTAAACTTCCCAAGCAATTTCCATAGATTTTTCCTCATTTTTTACCATGAATAGTGAATTTTCAAATTTCTCCAAATGTGCTCAAAATACATGGTGAAAATGCAAAATTTTTACATAGAAGTAAAGCTCTTACCTCAAGGAATCCGAATCTAGCAAATTTTTCTTGATTCCACCAAGAAATCTCCACTTAATGGTGTGCCCTAGCCCATAAAAATCATGATTTTGAGAGGTAGAAGACGGCATGAGGCATTAAAATGGTGTTTTCGGACCAAAATTTCACTTTTAATTGTTTACAAACTGGTTTTCGTGAACTGGCGCTTAAGCACTAGTAAGTGGTGCTTAGGGGCATGCCTCTCGTGTTAGCTCGTGCTTAAGCATGATATGTGGTGCTTAGGTGCCAGTGCATTATTTTTAAAATCATCAAATTTAAGTAAAATGCACTATTTGCCTAAGTAAACCACGCCTAAATGGTCTCATAGCACTTAGTTGACTATTTTTAACTTCCTATAACTTCCCTCTCTCTCAAAATTCTCTTTAATAACTATTTCAATTCAATGCTAAAACAACACAAAATTTTCACAAGAAACAAACTTATATTAATTCATAGACAAGTACAAATACTATTGACACTTAAGTCTTACTCCAAATAGTCTCAGATGAGAAAATTTTCCTAAGTACGAAACACTTAACACACATTCCAAATTAAACACATAAGTAACATAAGCACTAACACGTCTTAAACACTAAGAACACTTAAAGACAATGAATTTAATCACACAAAAACAAACATAGAACTTAATTCTATTCTTCACTAGAAGGAACAAATCCAGGTCTTTTGGTAGTCTCTCCTGGGAAAACTAGAATATAAAGTTGATAAAATGGACGGTGGTGACGTGCTCTGATGCAATCTTCTTCAATCCACTTTTGCTTAAGAAACATCTCTTTATCCACTTCCTCTATATAACTAGTGTGGCTAAATTGCCTTTTCAATTGCCATCCAATAGGCTCAAGATGTGCATGAATCTCCAATACCTTAGTCTCAAGTACAGACATGGTATTTTCAATTTTGTTGATCTTTTCTGATATCCCTTCAATTCTAACGGCTAAGAAACTGTTGTGCATCTCTTGTGCACTTTGACTAATTAATTTCTTCCTCATGGTCTCTTCCTTCTTCCTCAAATCCATTTTCTTATGAAGACATCATCTTAAAATCTCTCTCTCTTTTAGACTTTAGGGATAGAAATGATATGGGGTGAAATTCCTTCACTGAACTCTTTATAGGCCTAAATTCTTCCAATAACTCTTAGACATGTTTAGAAACTGCCAAGACATGTTTTTGCAAACTTCTAGGTGTTTCTTCCTTCTAAAATATTAATTTTGCACATGTTTTTAAACTGTCGTGCTTAAATGTCGGATTTGGCGCTTAAGCGCTAGTGCACACTTTTGTAAAAGTCGACTTAACATCCAAATTCTCATTTTAATATGTCTAAATCACAAATTTAAGTCTGAAAATCAATATAACACATAATAGTTCTCAAAAATACTACCCCAATTTTCTTAATCACACATAAAACAACAATAAAAACAAAAACACGTTGATACTTATGGGTTGCCTCCCACAAAGCACTTAGTTTTACGTCGTCAGCGCGACATAACCAGTGCTTACTCCAGTTGACCCAACATCATTCCATCATTAAACTTTTGCTGATCCCCTATGTAATAAGATTTCAGTCTATGTCCATTCACTTTAATGATTTTCTCAGATTTAGGATCTTTAATATCCACAGCTCCATAAGGATAAACTTTCATTACAATAAATGGGCCCATCCACCTGGATTTAAGTTTCCCTGAAAATAATTTTAACCTTGAATTATATAGTAAAACTTGTTGCCCTGGTTGAACATTTTTAGTAAGAATCTTTTGATCATGCCACATTTTCATCTTTTCTTTATAAATTTTGGCACTTTCATAAGACTCATTCCTTATCTCTTCAAGCTCATTTAGTTGTAATAATATTTTCTCACCAGCATATTTCAAATTATAGTTGAACTCTTTAATCGCCCAATATGTTGTATGCTCAAGTTCAACTGGTAAGTGACAAGCTTTCTCAAATATTAGCCTATATGGAAACATTCATATAAGAGTTATATATGCAGTCCTATAAGCCCACAAAGCATAGTAAAGTTTGACTGAACAATCGAATTTTTGTTGGATTTAAAGATTTTTCCATAATTATTTTAATTTCTAGATTGGATAATTCAGCCAAACCACTTGTCTAAGGATGATAAGCAGTAGCAATCCTATGATTTATATGATATTTCTTTAATAACTTTTNTTTCTGATTGAATAATTCAGCGAAACCACTTGTCTAGAGATGATAAGCAGTAGCAATCCTATGATTTATATGATATTTTTTTAATAATCTATCCATTATGACATTTTCGAAATGAATTCCCCCATCAGTAATGATAACTGTTGGAATCCCAAATCTACAAAATATATTCATTTTCGAAAATTTTGCAAAATTTTAAGCATCACATCGAGGTAAAGCAACATCTTCTATCCACTTAGATACATAGTCCACTGCTAACAGAATATATAAATTTTCAAAAGATGATATAAATGGTCCCATGAAATCTAATCCCCAAACATCAAATATTTCAACTTCTAGCATATAATTGAGGGGCATCTCATTTCTTCTAGAAATATTGCCTACTCTTTGACAGCTATCACAAATTTTGATATAAGCATGTAGGCCAATAAAATCCAGATTGTAAAATTTTGTATGTTGTTTTATCAACACTAAAATGTCCTTAACATCTTTAAAAATTATAGGCCAATAAAATCCAGATTGTAAAATTTTGTATGTTGTTTTATCAACACCAAAATGTCCCACAAAATTGAATTATGACATTTTTGGATAATCTCATAAGTTTCTTCTAATGGTACACATCTTTGAATAATAAGATCCTTTCGTTGTTTATTTAAAAATGGGTCATCCCAAAAATAAGTTTTAGCTTCAGAAATAAATTTCCTCTTCTATTGGTATGTTATTCCAGGTATAATATCACTAACAATAAAGTTCATAATGTCAGCATACCACGGAACACGCCACTCATTAATAGTGAACAATTTTTCATGTGGAAAATGTTCATTAATTTCATTGTCAAAATAGAGTAATTTTTCTAATTCAAGCTTAGAAAAATGATCAGCAATTTGATTTTTAATCCCCTTCCGATCTACTATTGCAAAATTAAATTCTTATAAAAGAAGAATCCATCTTGTAAGTCTAGGTTTAGCATCCTTCTTTTTCATTAAATACTTAATAACATAATGATCTGTATGCACTATACAATGAGTTCCAATTAAATATGATCTAAATTTATCAAAATCATATACTATTGTTAATAACTCTTTTTCAGTTATTGTATAATTAATTTTGAATTTCATTAAAAGTTTTACTAGCATGATAATAACTTTAAAAATTTTATCATATCTTTGTCCTAAAACAGCTCCAATAGCATAATCACTTGCATCACACATCAATTCAAAAGGTTTTTCCCAGTTTGGTGGAACTATAATTGGTGCAGTGATTAATTTTTCTCTTAAAAATTTAAAAGCTTTTAGGCACTCCTCATCAAAATTAAACATTACACCAGTAAATGGCATAAAGGCTTAGCAATCTTAGAAAAGTCCTTAATATATCGCCTGTAGAATCTAGCATGTCCTAGTAAATGGCATAAAGGCTTAGCAATCTTTGAAAAGTCTTTAATATATCGTCTGTAGAATCCATCATGTCCTAAAAAACTCCTAATTTTCCTTACATTTGTTGGATAAGGTAAATTAGCAATCACTTGAATTTTAGCAGGATCTACTTCCATAACGTTTTCTGATATTTCTTGTCCTAATACAATTCCTCCTTCAACCATAAATTGACATTTTTCCTAATTAAGGACTAAATTTATTTCTTCACATTTCTTAAGAACTTTGGATAAATGTTCTAAAGATGATTCAAATGAATTTCAAAACTCTAAAAAGTCATCCATAAAGACTTCAATTCCCTTTTCAATTAAATCACAAAAAATTACCATCATACATCTTTTGAATGTAGCGGGAGCATTACATAAACCAAAGGGCATTCTTCTAAAAGCAAAAGTACCATAAGGACTAGTAAACATTGTTTTCTCTTAATCCTGAGGAGATATTTAAATTTGGTGATAACCAATATATCCATCCAGAAAATAAAAGTATTTATGCCCAGCTAGTCTATTCAGCATTTGATCTATAAAGGGTAATGGAAAATGATCTTTCATAGTGGCAAGATTTNAATTTTGCAACACTTTGAGTATCACATCGAGGTAAAGCAACAACTTCTATCCATTTGGATACATAGTCCACTACTAACAAATAATATAAATTTTTGAAAGATGGTATAAATGGTCCCATGAAATCTAGAATCCAAACATCAAATATTTCAACTTCTAGCATATAATTGAGGGGCATCTCATTTCTCCTAGAAATATTGCCTACATTCAACTTCTAGCATATAATTGAGGGGCATCTCATTTCTTCTATAAATATTGCCTACTCTTTGACAGTTATGACAAGTTTTGATATAAGCATGTAGGCCAATAAAATCCAGATTGTAAAATTTTGTATGTTGTTTTATCAACACTAAAATGTCCTTAACATCTTTAAAAATTATAGGCTAATTAAAATCCAGATTGTAGAATTTTGTATGTTGTTTTATCAACACCAAAATGTCCCCCAAAATCTGAAATTTTGTATGTTGTTTTATCAACACCAAAATGTCCCCCAAAATTAGAATTATGACATTTTAGATAATCTCATAAGTTTCTTCTAATGGTACACATCTTTGAATAATAAGATCTTTTTGTTGTTTATTTAAAAATGGGTCATCCCAAAAATAAGTTTTAGCTTCAGAAATAAATTTCCTCTTATGTTGGTATGTTATTCCATAAGGTATAATATCACTAACAATAAAGTTCATAATGTCAACATACCACGGAACACGCCACTCATTAATAGTGAACAATTTTTCATCTAAAAAATGTTCATTAATTTCATTTTCAAAATAGAGTAGTTTTTCTAATTCAAGCTTAGAAAAATGATCAACAATTTGATTTTTATTCCCCTTCCGATCTACTATTGCAAAATTAAATTCTTGTAAAAGAAGAATCCATCTTGTAAGTCTATATTTAGCATCCTTGTTTTTCATTAAATACTTAATAACATAATGATCTGTATGAACTATACAATGAGTTCAAATTAAATATGATCTAAATTTATCAAAATCATATACTATTGTTAATAACTCTTTTTCAGTTATTGTATAATTAATTTGAATTTCATTAAGAGTTTTACTTGCATGGTAAATAATTTTGAAAATTTTATCGTATCTTTGTCCTAAAAAAGCTTCAATAGCATAATCACTTGCATCACACATCAATTCAAAAGGTTTTTCTCAGTTTGGTGAAACTATAATTGGTGCAGTGATTAATTTTTCTATTAAAAATTTAAAAGCTTTTAGGCACTCCTCATCAAAATTAAAAATTACACCTTTCTCCAGTAAATGGCATAAAGGCTTAGCAATCTTTGAAAAGTCTTTAACATATCGTCTGTAGAATCCATCATATCCTAAAAAACTCCTAATTTCCCTTACATTTGTTGGATAATTTAAATTAGCGATCACTTGAATTTTAGCAGGATCTACTTCCATAACATTTTGTGATATTTGTTGTCCTAATACAATTCCTCCTTCTACCATAAATTGACATTTTTCCTAATTAAGGACTAAATTTATTTCTTCACATTGCTTAAGAACTTTGGATAAATGTTCTAAAGATGATTCAAATGAATTTCAAAACTCTAAAAAGTCATCCAAAAAGACTTCAATTCCCTTTTCAATTAAATCATAAAAAATTACCATCATACATCTTTTGAATGTAGCAGGAGCATTACATAAACCAAAGGGCATTCTTCTAAAAGCAAAAGTACCATAAGGACTAGTAAACATTGTTTTCTCTTAATCCTGAGGAGATATTTAAATTTGGTGATAACCAATATATCCATCCATAAAATAAAAGTATTTATGCCCAGCTAGTCTATTCAGCATTTGATCTAGAAAGGGGAATGAAAAATGATCTTTCATAGTGGCAAGATTTTTTTCTATAATCAATGCATAGTCGCCACCCTGTAACTTATCTAGTAGGTATTAACTCATTATGTTCATTTACAGTTACAATTACTTCTCCTATCTTAGGAACACAATGAATTGGACTAACCCATGCACTATCTTAAATAGGGTAGATAATTCCAGCATCTATACAATTAAAATTTCTTTCTTAACAACTTCTTTCATAACAGGGTTTAGTCACCTTTGAGGATCAACCCTGAGTTTGCAGTTCTCTTCCATATGAATTCTATGCATACAAATTAAAGGACTGATTCCTTTAATATCAACAATTGTCCATCCAAAGGCTTTCTTAGAATTTTTCAGAATTTTCATCAACCTTTCTTCTTCTTCCATTGTTAATTTTGAGGAAATTATAGCAGGTAAATTAGAGGAATCTCCTAAAAATACATATTTTAACTGATCATGAAGTAACTTCAACTCTAGTTAAAGTTTTTTCAATAGATGGACAAAATGATTTATCTTTGTCTATCGTGTCTAAAACTTCAAAACTTTCTCAAAAATAGTTTGAAACTTACATAAAAAGATCTTCACATTATTTTAATGTCTCTTCTTGCTCGTGTTCCAAATCTTTTTATTTAAATTTTTCTTCATAAGTAGTCTTGAAATGTCATTCACTTAGATATCCTATAACATCCATTCTAAAACATTCATCATCTTTACCTTTTGCAAGATATTTCATTGATCTTGAAATGTTAAAAGTAATAGTTTGATCATTGACACGCATTGTTAATTCCCCTTTTTGCACATCTATCATTGCTATTCCGGTGGCTAGGAAAGGTCTCCCTAAAATGATATGTATCATTCTCCTTATCAAGAAATTGTAGTGAATGGATAAATTAAATTAGTTAAAATTGTATTGTGCCAAATAGGAACATACCTATTCTTTACCCTTTGACCTAGGCATAAAAAACATTGACTAATCCTATGCTTGGTTACTGAATCTACGGCTAGGCTGGGAGGATATCGGTTCTCACTTCGGAGCTCCCACGTTCCCCTCGCTTGAGGGCTAACATCTACACTTCAACTCCCAAACGATAGGACTAAATTGAAGATTTTAGTCTGTCACTCTAAAATCTCTAATTCTACATGTGATAATTTTATTTTCCTATTTATTTGCACCCAGCTTTCAAGGACTTTGACCTCCTTAAATCTTGGATGTAATCTTCACTTTAGTTGTAAAACTCAATATATTTTAACAAATCAATTAACCAGATTGAAAGTAAATTAAGATCAAAGTGAAAAGATCATCACAAATTCCTTAACATTCTCATGGCTCAATCAATTCAAATCACAATTTCACAAAATCTCAAGACAAGGAGAGAAATAGAGAAAACTACTCAGAACTCATGGTTAAGATACAACAAAACTTAGAACTTATATATAAAAGCAAAGTCATACAAACTTCAATAAGTAAATATCATTTATCTCTAATTCCTCCACAAGCAAACTCCTTGAAGTTTCTTTGAATTACTTCCTTTCCTTACAACACACAAAATTCTTCTTTGAAGCGCTCCTCGAAGTTCCTCTGAATCTCTTTCTTTCTTTACAGCACACAGAATTCTTCTTCGAAGTGGAGGAGGAAGAAATCTCTCACTTTCCCTCCACTCTTACAATCTCTCGAAGAATTCCTCACAATACTAACCCTAAATTAAACTCTCTACACTCTACAAATAGTAAAAACTCAGCGGACACCACCACGGGGCTCCTCTTTTTTTGGCTCAAATGTTTCTCTTAAAGTTGTAGAAGAGTTTTCCAGGAGTTGCCTAAGCGTCCCTTCAAAAATCATCCACATTCAATGCACCTATTAAGAGAACCGCCATTCTCGCCATCGGCGACCTTGATGGCACTGTCGACGGCCTTCTAGAATATTTGATTCTGGACTCCCAGGAAAAACCCGTCGTCGGTGCCGTTGGGCTCGCCGTTGGCGCCCTAATTCAAATCTTCATATTTTGGTCCTTTTTGCTCCAAAATCGCTATTTTTTGCATCTTTTTGCTCCAATGACCATAATTCAACAATCCTGCAACAAAATATCAAAAATACCCTTCATTAAAGTGCAATATCATCAATATTACTACAAAATGGGTATGAAAATCTCATAGGTAGAACCTAAGGTTTAAGATGGCTTAGGTCCAATTTAGGTAGGACCTAATGTTTTGTGTTACTTAAATTCAATTAAGGTAAAATCTAACGTTTAAATTGGTTTAGGTACGATTTGGGTTGAACCTAAAGTTTAGGTTCATTTAGGTTCATTTAAGGTTTGATTTCAGGTTTAGATTGACATTGGTTCTACATAGGTTGAACCTAGAGTTTAAGATGATTTAGACCTAATTTAGGTAGGACCTAAGGTATGTAATGATTTAGGTTCCAAGTTAGGTAGAATATAAGATTTAGCTTTTCTTAGATTCAATTTACGTAGAATCAAAGATTTAGGATAGTTTTAGGTCCAATTTTAGTAGGACCTAAGGTATGTATTATTTAGATTCAATTTAAGTAGAATATAAGGTCTCAGGTGGTTTAGGTGAAATATAAGTAAGACTTGAGGTATGATTTGATTTAGATTCAATTTGGGTTGAATCTTAGGAGTAGGTCAACTTAGGTTCAATGTTGGTTGGACCTAAGGTTTTAGGTTGATTTAGGCTCAATGTAGGTTGAACTTAAGATTTGGATTGACTTAGGTTCAATGTGGGTTAAACCTACGGTTTAAATGGCCTTAAATTTAATGTGGGTTGAGGAACTAAGATTAATTTAAGTAAGGCTTAATGAATATTTTATGTCTCATTTAGGTTAGATTTAAATAGAGTTTATGATTGTTTAAGCCTAATGTGAGTAAGGCCTTAATTATTAATTAAGTCTAATTAGAGTTATACTTAATTAGGGTTTTGGTTAGCTTAAGCCTAATGTACTTAAGACTTAAGGGTTTAGTTAAGTCTAATTGAGATTAGACCTAATTAGGTTTGATTATTAATTAGACGTAATATGAGTAAGGTTTTATTAGATTAATTAGGTCTAATTTGAGTTATACCTAATTATGGTTTAAGGTTAATTAAATCTAATATTGGTAAGGTTTAATTAGATTAATTAGGCCTAATTAGGGTTAGAACTAAATATGGTTTATGGTTAATTAAATATAATGTTGGTAAGGTTTAATTAGATTAATTTGGCCTAATTAGGGTTAGATGTAATTATGGTTTATGTTTAATTAAACCATACGTAAGTAATGTTTAATTAGATTAATTAGGTCTAATTAGAATTAGAACTAATTAAACCTAATGTAAGTAAGGTCTAANAAATTTTTCAGAATTTTCATCAACCTTTCTTCTTCTTTCATTGTTAATTTTGAGGAAATTATAATAGGTAAATTAGAGGAATCTCCTAAAAAGATATATTTTAACTGATCAGGAAGTAACTTCAACTCTAGTTATAGAGGTTTTTCAATAGATGGACAAAATGATTTATCTCTGTTTATCGTGTCCAAAACTTCAAAACTTTCTCGAAAATAGTTTGAATCTTACATAAAAAGATCTTCACATTGTTCTAATTCCTCTTCTTACTCGTGTTCCAAATCTTTTTATTCAAAATTTTCTTCATAAGTAGTCTTGAAATGTCATTCACTTAGACATCTTATAACATCCATTCTAAAACATTCATCATCTTTACCTTTTGCAGGATATTTTGTTGATCTTGAAATGTTAAAAGTAATAGTTTGATCATTGACACGCATTGTTAATTCCCCTTTTTACACATCTATCATTGCTATTACGGTGGCTGGGAAAGGTCTCCCTAAAATGATAAGTATCATTCTCCTTATCAAGAAATTAAAGTGAATGGATAAGGTAAATTAGTTCAAATTGTATTGTGCCAAATAGGAACATACCTATTCTTTATCCTTTGATCCAGGCATAAAGAACATTGACTAATCCTATGCTTGGTTACTGAATCTACGGCTAGGCTGGGAGGATACTGGCTCTAAGTTCGGAGCTCCCACGTTCCCCTCGCTTGAGGGCTAACATCTAAACTTCAACTCCCAAACGATAGGACTGAATTGAGGATTTTAGTCTGTCACTCTAAAATCTCTAATTCTACGCGTGATAATTTTATTTTCCTATTTATTTACACCCAACTTTCAAGGACTTTGACCTCCCTAAATCTTGGATGTAATCTTCACTTTAGTTGTAAAACTCAATATATTTTAACAAATCAATTGACTAGATTGAAAGAAAATTAAGATCAAAGTGAAAAGATCATCACAAATTCTTTAACATTCTCATGGCTCAACCAATTCAAATCACCATTTCACAAAATCTCAAGACAAGGAGAAAAACAGAGAAAACTACTCAGAACTCATGGTGAAGATACGACAAAACTTAGAACTTATATATAAAAGCAAAGTCATACAAACTTCAACAAGTAAATATCATTTATCTCTAATTCCTCTATAAGAAAACTCCTTGAAGTTTCTTTGAATCACTTCCTTTCTTTACAACACAGAATTCTTCTTTGAAGCGGCAAGGAGGAAGAAATCTCTCACTTTCCCTCCACTCTTACGATCTCTCGAAGAATTCCTCACAATACTAACCCTAAATTAAACTCTCTACACTCTACAAACAATAAAAACTCAGCGGACACCACCACGGGGCTCCTCTTTTTTTGGCCCAAATGTTTCTCTTAAAGTTGTAGAAGAGTTTTCCAAGAGTTGCCTAATCGTCCCTTCAAAAATCATCCACATTCAATGCACCTATTAAGAGAACCGCCATTCTCGCCATCGGCGACCTCGATGGCACCGTCGACGGCCTTCTAGAATATTTGATTCTGGACTCTCAGGAAAAACCTGTCGTCGGTGCCGTTGGGCTCGCCGTCGGCGCCCTAATTCAAATCTTTATATTTTGGTCCTTTTTGCTCCAAATTCGCTCCTTTTTGCATCTTTTTGCTTCAATGCCCATAATTCAACACACATGCAACAAAATATCAAAAATACCCTTCATTAAAGTGCAATATCATCAATATTAGTACAAAATAGGTATGAAAATCTCAACATACTTTTCCTTGGACAGGTCCAATTTAGGTAGATACTAAGGTTTAAGATGGCTTAGGCCCAATTTAGGTAGGACCTAAGGTTTGGTGTTACTTAAATTCAATTAAGGTAAAATCTAAGGTTTAAATTGGTTTAGGTACAATTTGGGTTGAACCTAAGGTTTAGGTTCATTTAGGTTCATTTAAGGTTTGATTTCAGGTTTAGATTGACATAGGTTCTACATAGGTTGAACCTAGAGTTTAAGATGATTTAGACCTAATTTAGGTAGGACCTAAGGTATGTAATGATTTAGGTTCCAAGTTAGGTAGAATATAAGATTTAGCTTTTCTTAGATTCAATTTACGTAGAATCAAAGATTTAGGATAGTTTTAGGTCCAATTTTAGTAGGACCTAAGGTATGGTATTATTTAGATTCAATTTAAGTAGAATATAAGCTCTCGGGTGATTTAGGTGAAATATAAGTAAGACTTGAGGTATGATTTGATTTAGATTCAATTTGGGTTGAATCTTAGGAGTAGGTCAACTTAGGTTCAATGTTGGTTGGACCTAAGGTTTTAGGTTGATTTAGGCTCAATGTAGGTTGAACTTAAGGTTTGGATTGACTTAGGTTCAATGTGGGTTAAACCTATAGTTTAAATGGCCTTAAGTTTAATGTGGGTTGAGGGACTAAGATTAATTTAAGTAAGGCTTAATGAATATTTTATGTCTCATTTAGGTTAGATTTAAATAGAGTTTATGATTGTTTAAGCCTAATGTGAGTAAGGCCTTAATTATTAATTAAGCCTAATTAGAGTTATACTTAATTAGGGTTTAGGTTAGCTTAAGCCTAATGTACTTAAGGCTTAAGGGTTTAATTAAGTTTAACTGAGATTAGACCTAATTAGGTTTGATTATTAATTAGACGTAATATGAGTAAGGTTTTATTAGATTAATTAGGTCTAATTTGAGTTATACCTAATTATGGTTTAAGGTTAATTAAATCTAATATTGGTAAGGTTTAATTAGATTAATTAGGCCTAATTAGGGTTAGACCTAAATATGGTTTATGGTTAATTAAATATAATGTAGGTAAGGTTTAATTAGATTAATTTAGCCTAATTAGGGTTAGATGTGATTATGGTTTATGTTTAATTAAACCATACGTAAGTAAGGTTTAATTAGATTAATTAGGTCTAATTAGGATTAGAACTAATTAACCTAATGTAAGTAAGGTCTACTAAAATTAATTTGGCCTAATTAGGGTTATACCTAATTAGGGTATAGGGTTAATTAAATCTAATGTAAGTACAATTTAATTTAATTAATTAGGTCCAAATATGGTTAGAGCTACTTAGGGTATAGGGTTAATTAAACCTAATGTAAGGTTTAATTAAATTAATTAGGGTTAGACCTAATTAGAGTATAAAAGGTCACCTAAACTTAATGTGGTTAAGGTTTAAGGGTTATTTAGGTCTAATTGAGGTTAGACCTCATTATGGTTTAAAGGTTACTTAAAGCTAATGTAATTAAGGTTTAATGACAATTAGGCATAATTGGGAATATACCGAATTGAATTTTGATTTATTTTGGTTTGGGTTCAATTGGGNTGTGGTTAAGGTTTAAGGGTTATTTAGGTCTAATTGAGGTTAGACCTCATTATGGTTTAAAGGTTACTTAAACCTAATGTAATTAAGGTTTAATGATAATTAGGCATAATTGGGAATATACCTAATTGAATTTTGATTTAGTTTGCTTTGGGTTTAATTGGATTGAACCCAGGTGTCTAAATATGATTTGGGTCAATTTGGGTTAGACTTAAAGATTTTTATTTTTGACTTAGGTGTATGTAGGTTGGACCTAAGTATGATGTGTGTTCATTTGGGTTAAACCCAGGGATTGAAATTTTGATTTGAATCTATCTGGTTTGGACCTAGGGGTTTAGGGGTGTGACTAAACCAGATGTTGGTTAGGGTTTTAGGCTCACGTTAGGTCTAATTTGAAAATCAGACCTAAGGAATAGGACTAGGTCAATTCTACTAGTCATTCAAGGCCAATGCTCAAGTTTAAGGGATTTTAGGGTTTTAAATGTAAATTTAAAATTTACAATTTTAACTTTAAGTGGCAAAATTGTCATTTTAGATTTTTCAGAGGCTAAAAATTATCANGTGTATGTAGGTTGGACCTAAGTATGATGTGTGTTCATTTGGGTTAAACCCAGGGATTGAAATTTTGATTTGGATCTATCTGGTTTGGACCTAGGGGTTTAGGGGTGTGACTAAACTAGATGTTGGTTAGGGTTTTAGGCTCACGTTAGGTCTAATTTGAAAATCAGAGCTAAGGAATAGGATTAGGCCAATTTTACTAGTCATTCAAGGCCAATGCTCAAGTTTAAGGGATTTTAGGGTTTTAAATGTAAATTTAAAAGTTACAATTTTAACTTTAAGTGGCAAAATTGTCATTTTAAATTTTTCAGAGGCTAAAAATTATCATTTTCAGGTTTAACATTCCCACCCTAAATTTTCTAGCCATTTCATATTTAATTTCCAGTTCTCTGATTTTTTTAATTATTTTTGTAAATAATTACAAAATTTGGTAAAAATTGGTTAATTTGGCTCTAGGTATTTTTCCTGACCTTGGATAAATAATAGAATGTTTCCAAGGGTGTAAGGATTGATCACTAAAAATTTCATAATTTTTGGATTTATAAATAATTTTTAATAATTAAATTTCTCGAGAGAGTAATTAATTGACTACAAATTAAATATAATTTATCAATTTCAAATTTCAATTTCAAAATATTCTCCTCATTTTCTAATCTAGGGGTAANTAAAAATTTCATAATTTTTGGATTTATAAATAATTTTTAATAATTAAATTTCTCGAGAGAGTAATTAATTGATTAAAAATTAAATATAATTTATCAATTTCAAATTTTAATTTCATAATATTCTCCTCATTTTTCTAATCTAGGGGTATTTTTATCATATTTTTATGATTTTTTATTATAAGTTTATGAATTTTTGAAGTGATTAGAATTTTCTAAATTTTTTTAAATTTTAACTTAAAGATTATCTGGCGCAGCGCCACCTCATTATCGAACATGTTGAAATCACACGTGGTGTGATTTCATCTGGTGTGCTTTACATGCGGGCAGCCACAGGGCTCATAGTTTAATTCATTTCATATCAGCAGATCCATGGCACGGATAGATCACAATCATTCATTTCCGNTAAGTTTATGAATTTTTGAAGTGATTAGAATTTTCTAAATTTTTTTAAATTTTAACTTAAAGATTATCTGGCACGACGCCACCTCATTATCGAACATGTTAAAATCACACGTGGTGTGATTTCATTTGGTGTGCTTTACATGCGGGCAGCCACAGGGCCCATAGTTTAATTCATTTCATATCAATAGATCCATGGCATGGATAGATCACAATCGTTCATTTCCTATACATGGAAATGAATGGTATCCATTCACCTTCCCCGCGGGATGATTAACTGAGAACCGTCCACCTTTAAATGCTAATATATTTCTTGATTCTTTATGGATTTTGATGAAATTTGTTCCTAAAGCTTCATCTCGATGAGACGAATAAATCCATATGGTTAGATGTCGATGAATTACATGTCCTTTTCACAATGTGTGAAAGCCAAGTGTAAAATTAGGGTTAGAAGCCCATGCCTGGTCTTAAGAGGTGAGGCCTCAATCGAGTTTGCCTTGAATGGTTGTTAGGTCCACGTGAAGCTTATCCCTTGCTCAATTTGGAGTGAGAATGAGCCTAGGTATATCCTTAGTGAAAAGCTCCCACGATTTCATCTAGCAGTGAGTTGGAGTGCACGGGGTGGACCAATTTTGATAGACAACTTCATCTTAGAGATGGGAAGCTTTAGGAAGACTTAAATTAAAGTTTTGGATAGTTTTATGTCAAACCTAAAAAAAGCCCTGGATTCTTCTCCAAAATTGGAGCTCTGTATAGGATTTTAAAGGCTGAGTTTGTGGGGGTTTCACTGCCTAAGATGTGATGAGCAAACTTGCTTTTGGTGGCCAGAGGACTGGAGGGCTCTATGTGTCATCATCCTACTTAGGGATCTCAACCAATCTCTTTAAATAGACATGGAAGGTGGAAAGATAGCTTGGAGCTCTTTGGTAGAGGTGGGAGGACGTGCAGAGGAGCTCAGGGGAAGATTAGGGGAGAGTATTTGAATTATTTATTATCCTTTCTCCCATTTCCATGGATGTCATGATAAGCTCAAGTATGGAAAAGGAAGAAGCTTAGTGCAAGAATTTTATCCTATTGAAAGATTAGTGAGGTGGAGGGACATGATGGCAAGGTGCTACTCCAGCCAACCCACCTCATCTCAAAATGGATTATGTAGATTTTTACCATGGTGCGAAGTCACTTGTCGCCTTCATGATGGCGTTGGACCCCAAGTTAAAATTGGTGGCTAGGTGATGTGGCCTCATGAGCATTTAATTTCTCTTATTAGGCTTATGGATCATGGATGATTCATGGGTCATGGGTGAAGGAGAAGCTTTTGGGTTTGGGCCTTCATGCATGGCCTAGGCCTTCATGTAGACCACTTGGGCTAAAGCCCTTCACGAGATATTTTAAGAACTTAATTAATTAGTTTAACCTCTTGAGGTTTACAATGCTTGCCCAATGGGCTTCAAAATTGACCAGTTTGACCAAAGTTGACAAACTATGTTCTAAGATTGACCAAATGACCAAGTTTGACCAATTAGATGTAAAGATTGACCAATTGACCTATTTTGACCAATTTGGTGTCAAGGTTGACCAAATGGTCCATTTTGACCAATTTGGTATCAGGATTGACCAAATGATCCATTTTGACCAATTTGTGTCAGGGTTGACCAAATGTTCCATTTTGACCAATTTGGTGACCATTGGGTCCAGGGCGGACCAAATCAGGGTTTGTCATCATTGATCAGATCATTTTGGGGTGTCTTCATGGTCTGAGCCTAAAGAGGGTGTATCGGGGGTTAATCCAATTTTTAGGATTTTTGTAACCCTATATGGGTTTAAAGGGGTTAATGTTGGTATTCCCCCTTCCTAGGATGGACTTAGTGATCATGGTGATCATTAAGTTCTTAAAAAGGTGTATGGGGATCTTGAACCAGTGTGAGTGACTCAAGACATGTCTTGTCTATGGGCGTTAGTTTGGGTTCCTCATAAAAGTGAGGTCAACAAAGTGTAGGCCTTTGAGACTTGTACCATTCAAATTAGAATTAGAGAGAATAATAAAAGAATTAGAAAATAGAAAAGACTTCAAGAACTTGTACGAGAAATGGTGAATATTCAACAGAAAAAATTATATAACTAAATATCAATTAATGAACATCATAACACGCATAGACCATTATGGGATTATGCTAACGGTATGACAGATGAAATTCATTTATACTCCTATCGTAGAAGCTAAAACTTTTGAATTAAAGTCTGTTACAATCCAAATAGTGCATAACAACCAATTTGAGGGAACTCCATCTGAGGATCCAAATTTACAGTTAGCAAGTTTTCTTGAACTTTGTGCTACATTTCATTATAATGGTGTGTCAAATGACATTGTCTGACTTAGAATTTTTCCCTTTTTCTTGAGGGTTAAGGCTAAAATGTGGTTAAAATTGTTAGCACCAGGATCTATCAGAACTTGGGGTAACTTAGCCCAAAATTTTTTTGCTATGTATTTCCCACCTTCAAAAACTACTAAACTAAGGAATGATATTATTTCATTTTTCTATGTGGAAGGTGATTTGATTTATGATGCTTAAGAACAGTTTAAGAAACTTCTTAGGTAGTTCCCACATCATGCTCTGCCTGATTGGCTAATAATTTAAAATTTTTACAACTGTTTGGTAGGATCCTTTATATTTATCATTGATTCTTTCGCTAGTGGTTCACTCAAATCAAAACCATTTGATGAGGCATATTCTCTGATTGAGGAAATGACCACCAACAATTTCCAATGGCGCTTTGATAGAGTAAACACTAAAAAGGTAGCTAGTATACATGACCAAGTTGTGTTGTCTGTTCTAGCTAATCAGGTAGCATTTATTTCTAGAAAGTTAGATCAATTTGGACTAAACCAAACTCAATAACTCTAGTATTTGAGAAAAAAACATTTGGAAAAATGATTCATTTTAGCACTTTATCATTTGAAACCGTAAATGCAATTAACAACATGGCTAATCACCACTATTCCAATTTCTATAACCTAGATTGGAAGAACCATCCTAACTTTAACTAGAAAAACAATTTTGGTCGGGGAAACCAACAATGGAAAAATAACCAGTTAAATCCTTTTAGAAATTGGAATAACCAGGGTAGTACCAACTATTGACCTACATATCTTCCAGGCTTTAAAAATAATCTATAATTTAAGGAAAAGAAGTTGCCTTGGGAGGAGGTTATATTGCAGATGAGGAATCAACTACAAAGTTAAGGTATAACAAGGAACATAGAGAATCAATTGGGACAGATTGCTAACTCACTTAGCAGTCGACCCCATGGAAATCTTCCAAGCAACACCGAGATTAACTCTAAGGAGAAGAATATTAAGCATGTTAAATTTGTCTAATTAAGGAGTGGAATAGAGTTAGAAGATGTTGTTCGGAAAGAGATTGAGGTTGAAATGGAAAATGTGGAAATTGAAAATCCTTTGAAAAATATTTTCAAGGACTCCAAAAAACCAGTCTCTCCAACTAAGTTAGCCTAGAATTATTACCACCTTCATTTCCTCAATGATTTTGACAACATAAGTTGTATTAAAAAATTTTGAAATTTTTAAAAGTAATAAGAAATTAATATTAATATTCCTTTTACTGAGGCTCTAGAGCAAATGCTCAGTTATGTAAAGTTCATGAAAGATATTATTAATAAAAAAATAAATCTTAGAGATTACTATACATTTACCCTCATTGAAGAGCGCAAATTTATTATTCAGAAGAAGCTTTCTCAGAGACTTAAAGATCGTGGGAGCTTTACAATTCCTTGAGCAATTAGAGAGAGGTTTTATGGAATAACTTTATGTGATCTCAGAATGAGTATTAATCTTATGGCATTTTTTGTTTTTAGAATGTTAGAATTAAGAGAAGTGACTCTACTACTGTAACCCTTCAATTATCTGATCGGTTGATCACTTATCCAAAGGGGGTTATAGATGATGTTTTAGTTAAAGTGGATAAATTTATCTTCCCTGTTAATTTCATTGAGTTAGATATGAATAAAGATAAAGAAATTTCAACCATTTTAGGTTAACCTTTCCTAGCCACTAACGAGTTATCATTGTGCAAAAAGGTGAATTAACAATGAGAGTAAATGATTAGGAAGCTACATTTAATGTCTTAAAATCTATGAAATATCCTACCAAAGAAAATTAAGATGTGTGTTTTTGGATGGAGTTAATTGATTATTTGTGTAATAGTTATTTCCGAGAAAGTTATTAAGTTAAATCAGTAGATTTAGAGTTAGATGAGGAGGAAGACATGACCAATCAGGATAAATCATCAAATTAGTAGTGTTAGGCTAGGTTTTAGGAAGCTAGGTAGTATTTTTGGACACATTTGGCTATTATTCTATGTTATTCTACTTTTGATAGCCCTGTGTCACCATTTTTTGACTTTTATTGTGCTAGTGGCTTGGAAAAAATGGTAGTATAATAGAGCATTATTTTGCAGAGAGTTAGGCCTTCTTATATGCAACCACACACAACTACCATTATGGAGGAGCATGTAATGATTTCTAACCCTTTTTTGTTACAATTGTTATTCAGCTCCCCTAATTATAATGCACGACCTATTTTGCATTGCATTGCCTTCCCCATTAACGCTTGGTTTCATGTAGGTTGAGTCTTTTATTTTCTCTTTCAATATATTTGACAGATTCCCTAGAATGATTCTAAATGAGAAATAAGGTATGTGCAGGGGTTTTAAGGTGGATGATGCATCAAACCACGTGACAGGGATCGAGAGCAGTAGTTCATGTCTTGTACCTTAAGTTCAATTCTATATTCTTGTATTGATTAAGGATCAGGCATGTATATGCATAGCCCAACCACATTTTATATTTTTCTTGGTATATGTTGCCGACCCAACGACATTCAATCTTTTTTATATTTTTTGGAGTGTTTTACTCTTATATTGAGTGCTTGTATGCTTTGAGTGCTTTTATTATTTATTTCTATGCTTCTAAAAATAAAGGGCCTTAAAATTATATATTTTCTACATAAAAATCATAATTAAAGGTTCATGATAAATCAAAATTATAGCATTAAAAAACTCAAAACTTTTGAAAGTTGTCCTTTACTTTTTGCATAGCCTTCAGGCCGGTTATAAAATGAGCTACATGCATGGCCCTAAATCAGTCATATTTAACAAAGCCTCCATGCTTAGGATTATGGTAGATAGTTACATCATAATTGCATGTTTCGAAGAGAAACCCCCGTGCTACTCTAACTCGACTGACCCAACACACATTTTTCTTATATAGGTGGTTGTCTAGTGCACCTAAGGTGTTAGAAGTCTCCTCAAAATAGACGGGGCGTAAGTCTTTTGTTGGAGCGTTGACACACCAAAATAATATAATGTTTTAAGTGCATATTTTATGCTTATTTTTGGTGATATTGCACTTTAAAGAATGGTATTTTTATGTTTTTGTTGTAGGTATATCATTTTTAGGCATTTGGAGTAACAATCGCAAAAAAGATAAAATTTGGAGCCAAAACAACGAATTTTAGGATTCTTGCGCATGATGCGCCAAATCGGTGCATGATGTGCCAGATCGGTGCATGATGCGGTTGTCTAGTGCATGATGCTCCAGATCGGTGCATGATGCACTGTTTGACAAAGAGCTGGCGCATGATTTGCCAAATCGGTTCATGATGCGCTAGAGATGACTTTTTGCAAATTATGGTGGTTCGAGACGAATTTTGCGCTAATTTTCAAAGGGACACTTATTGTACACACATATTGGAGTAATTCAATGCATCTTGACACTTCAGAAGGTTCTTTTATGAAGATATATGTCTCTTGAATCAAATAAAATATCTTTTAAATTCAAAGGAGTTGACTTTTGGAGGGAATTTAGAATTTTTTTCAAAAGAGGCAGCCTAAAAATAAAAGAGAAGACTTCAAGGGGGACGAGAAAGAGGGGGACGAGAAAGGGAGAGAGAGAGAAAGTTGGCGTGAGAGGAAAGAGGAGAGAAGAGGATATTTTCTTCTAGGGTTGTAAGAGGAGATGGAAGGTAAGAGATTTCTTCTTCATTACACTTCTAAGAGAGAATTGAGTGGGATTGTAAAGAGAGAAAGCATTGGAGAGAACTTCTAGGGATTTGCTTGGGAAGTATTGTAAGATAAGTTGTGTCTTTTATTTCTTTTATTTTGTAAACTTGTTCTGATATATGAAATTTGTGTTTTGTCGTTTACTTCTCATGAATTATGAGTAGTATTCTTTATCCTTCTCCCTACTTTGAGATATGATTTTGTGAAGAATTGATTTTACTTTTTACGGTTCAAAATGTTAATAATTTGTGATGATATGAACTCCAATCTTCATTTCCTTTTTGATTTGGCAAATTGAAATGTTAAAACTTGTTGAGAAACATATATTCTGAAAAGAGATATGATTTTTACAACATGAAAGTATGTCATCCATGAGATTGGAAGCAAATAAATAGGGAAATATACTTTGTTGGATGCAGAATTAGAGATTTTAAGGTGAAAAATTAAAATCCCCAATTTGGACCAGTTGATTGGAAACTGATGCGAGATTGTTAGCCCTCAAGTGAGGGAGTAGTGGGAGCTCTGGAGTAGCAACCGTTATACTCCAAGTCTAACCACGGATTTAGAGACCAAACTCTAGATAAGTTAATGTTGTTTATAACACTCGGAAAAGGGTAAAAGATAGGATTGCGTCTATTTGGCACAAAATAATTCTTATATATATTTTTAAATGATTTCAATTTCTTCACAATTCATATACTCATTGCAAAGGGGAATGATGCTTTCTTAAATTGAACTTTCCATCAAAACAAAAACTTTACTTAGTTTTCGTAGTTTTACTTTTGAAATTTAGTTCTTAGTTAGTTAACTTTGCTTCTTAACTGCATTTTATATAACATTTAGCTTAGTAGTTAATATTCAAACTTCCCACTTTACTTTTTTTTTGTACTTTTAATTATAAAATAATTTCAAAAATTTATTTAAAGGATTTTTCAACTTCCCCGTGGGATCGATATCTAGGACTCCATTAGAGCCCTTTATTACTTGAGCGATACATATATTTGCATTGATTTTAACAGGGATTTGATAGTTTAAAAAGAGTTTTATAACATAAACTATTTGCATGAAAGATACTTTTGTTGGGATTATATTACATATTTATTATATATCTGCCGTGTGTAATTTTATAATATTAAAAAATATTTGCAAAATTTCCACACTAAATTTGTTACGTCCACATCAAGTTTTTGGCGCCGTTGCTGGGAAATTAACGAAATGTATTATTAAGTATTTTATTTTATTATATATATAAGTAAACACACTTAAATAAAAANTTCAACTTCCCCGTGGGATCGATATCTAGGACTCCATTAGAGCCCTTTATTACTTGAGCGATACATATATTTACATTGATTTTAACATGGATTTGGAAGTTTAAAAAGAGTTTTATAAGATAAACTATTTGCATGAAAGGNTATATATATATATATATATATATATATATATATATATATATATATATATATATATATATATATATATATATATATATATATATATATATATATATATATATATATATATATATATATATATATATAAAGAAGAGTGTTTGTAGTTTAGTTTGAACATTTTTTTATTTAAGTGTGTTTACTTATTTTTTCTAATTGCTTGCTTTATTTTGTTTATGCGTAGTGTAAGATTTGAAAATTTACTGCCTTACGATTCTGAACTAGGGAGAACCGTTAGAAAAATTCAAAAACAACAAATAAAGAAAGATCATTTTAGCAA
This sequence comes from Phalaenopsis hybrid cultivar, assembly GCA_002079205.1. NCBI lineage: Eukaryota > Viridiplantae > Streptophyta > Magnoliopsida > Asparagales > Orchidaceae > Phalaenopsis > Phalaenopsis hybrid cultivar. The sequence continues at coordinate 152,568 of JXCR01125871.1, read as the reverse complement.
AATGGCTTGCAGTTTAAATAATGTTGGAAATGAAAATGAACATCATAAATAACATTTAAGAGATTATGCTAATCCTACAGCAGATGAAATTGATTTAAGTATACAAAATCCTACTGTATTTGTCAATTCATTTGAGCTTAAACCTACTATTATCCAAATGGTATAAAATAATCTGTTTGGAGGAACACCAACTAAAGATCCTAATTTATACCTTGCTAGTTTTCTAGAATTGTGTGCGACATTTAAATATGATGGAGTGTCGAATGATGCTTTCAGACTTAAAATTTTTCCTTTTTCACTAAGGGAAAAACTAAGATGTGGTTAAACTCATTAGCATCTAAATCTATCAGAACATGGGGAGATTATCAAAAATTCTTATCTATATATTTTCCACATTCAAAAATTGCTAAACTTAGAAATGATATCACATCTTTTTGTCAGTTTGAAGGGGAATCAATTTATGAATCCTGGGAAAGATTTAAAGATCTCCTCAGAAAGTGTCCACACCATACATTGCCAGATTAGTTAATAATTCAAATTTTTTATAATGGTTTGGTTGAATTTCTTAGATAGATAATTGACACTGGTGCTAGTGGATCATTAATGTCAAAACCATTTGATGAAGCATATTCACTAATTAAATAGATGGCTACAAATTCATTTCAACAGCCCTCTGAAAGGGTAAATCCAAAAAGTGCAGCTAGTATTCTTGATTCTAATGCAACATCTATGTTAGCTGCCTAAATAGTTGTTATATCAAAGAAGATAGATCAATATGAAATGAATTATTCTCAGACAACACCTGTGCTTGAGGAAAACTCATTGGGACAAATGATAGAATCTCAATCTTCTTATGAGACCTTAAATGCAATAAACAATCATTTTAATAACTTTTGTGCCAATTATTATAATCCTGGATGGAAGAATCATTCAAATTTTAGTTGGAGTAACAATAACACTAGTGCTGCAAATTTGTAATGGGGAAACAATACTGCTAACCCTTTGAGAAACTCCAACAATCAAGGGAATCAAGCTTATAAACCGTATTGCCCCCCAGATTTTAATAATTTACAGAGTAAGGAGAGAAAGCTATCAATGAAAGAATTGATATTGTAAATTAGAGCTTAATTAAAAAGTCAAGGAGCTATAATCAGAAACATGGAAAATCAATTGGGACGTATTTTTATTACACGTAGCAATAGACCTCCACGAACATTACCTAGTAATGTTGAAGTAAATCCTAAAGATCAAAACAAAGAGAAAATCAAAGTTATTCAACTGAGAAGTGGAAAACAATTAGAAAATAGAGTTCAACAAGAAGTTAAAGTTGAAAAGGATGAGGTGGAAAATGAAAAAGCTAGTGAAGATTTTCATTTTGAAGAAAAAAGTCCTATTAAACCAATGAAAATCACTGTAGAAAGACCACCACCTCCATTTCCTCAAAGATTGAAGCAGAAATATAGAGATAATCAATTTTCAAACTTTTTGGAAATTTTGAGGAAATTAATGGTAAACATTCCCTTTGTTGAAGCTTTGGAACAAATGTCAAGCTATGTGAAGTTCATGAAGGATATTCTTAATAAAAAAAAGAAGTTTGTAGATAATGAGACTATTGCACTCAGCGAAGAGTGTAGCGCTATAATTCAGAAAAAGCTTCCTGAAAAACTTAAAGATTCTGGAAGTCTTACAATTTCTTGTGCTATTGGCAAATGATTTTATGGAAAAGCTTTATGTGATTTAGAAGCTAGTATTAATCTTATGTCGTTATCAATATTCAGAATGTTGGGGGTTTAGGAGATATTTCATCTACAACTATAACTCTTTAGTTAGTTGATAGTTTGATTACCTATCCTAAAGGAGTTATAGAAGATGTTTTCGTAAAATTCGATAAATTTATCTTTTTTGTGGACTTTATTGTATTAGATATGGAGGAAGATAAGGAAATTCCTACCATTTTAGGAAGATCATTCCTAGCCACTAAAAGAGCTTTAATAGATGTGCAGAAAGAAAAACTAACTATGAGAGTTAGTGATCAAGAGATTACATTTAATATTGCAAAATCAATGAGATACCTTGTAGAAGAGCAAGAGATTGAATGCATTAGAATGAATATTAATGAATATTTAAGCCATGAATGATTTTAGAAGACTTTGAAAGAGAATTTGAAAAAGAATACATGGACTATCAAGATGAGGATAAAATTTACGATGAATCTATGGAAGTTAGCAAAGAGGATTTGGATTATGTTTAGGAAAAATATGAAATGCCAATTTTCAGTGATTTGATTGAAAAAGGGATTAAAGTCTTTATGGACAATTTTTTTGTATTTGAAACTTCATTTGAAATATTTCTAAATAATTTAAAGAAAGTTCTCGAACGTTGTGAAAAGACTAATCTCATTTTGAATTGAGAAAAATGTCAATTTATGGTTGCAAGAGGAATTATACTTGGGCATAAAATTTCAGAAAATGACATGGAAGTAGATCCTGCAAAAATACAGGTTATATCAAACTTACCTCCACCTACTACTGTAAGAGGAGTTAGAAGCTTTCTAGGAACAGAAGATATATTAAAGAATTTTAAAAAATTACTAAACCTTTATGCCTACTTCTGGAAAAAAGATACAAAATTTGTCTTTAATCAAGATTGTCTTAAGGCCTTTGAAACTTTAAAGAAAAAATTGATCACAACTCCTATAATTGTTTCACCTGATTAGGAGAAGCCTTTTGACTTAATGTGTGATGCTAGTGATTATGCAATTGGAGCTATTTTAGGGTAGAGATATGATAAGATTTTTAAAGTTATATATTATGTTAGTAATACTTTTAATGATGCTCAGATTAATTACACCACCACTGAAAGAGAATTATTAGCCATTGTGTATTCTTTTGATAAGTTTATGTCATATCTGATTGGAGCTAAATGTGTTGTGCATACTGACTATTCAGCTATTAAATATTTGATTCAAAAGAAGGTTGTTCAATCAAGATTAATTAGATGGGTACTTCTTATTCAAGAGTTTAATTTTGTAATAGTCAATAAGAAAGGGACTGATAATCAAATTGAGGCTAGAATAAGAGGAAATACTTGATTTGAAAAGAGAAATTAATGAAACTTTTCCAGATGAACAACTTTATGCAGTAAAAGAAAGGGAAATACTGTGTTATGTTAATATTGTAAATTATATAGTTAGTGGTATTTTTCCTTATGGACTGACAAAACAACAGAAAAAGAAATTCATTTATGATGTAAAATCATATTTTTGGGGTGATCCTTATTTATATAAACAATGCAAAGATCTAGTAATGAGATGATGTGTGTCTTATAGATAAATTCTGGAAATTATCTAAAAATGTCATGATTCTAAATTTGGAGGTCATTTTGTGAATGATAGAACTGTTCATAAAATTTTACAATCTGAATTTAATTGGCTTACTATACTTAGAGATGTTAATATATATAAATATATATATATATATACATGTGATCGGTGTCAAAGAGTAGGTAATATTTCAAAAAGAAATGAAATGACTCTAAATTTTAATTTGGAAATTGAAATTTTTGATGCATGGGGATTGGATTTTATGGGACTTTATACCTTCATTCAAAAATACTTATATATTAATTGCAATGGATTATGTCTCCAAATGGATTGAAGCAATCGCTTTACCTCGATGTGATGCTCGGAGTGTTTCAAAATTTTTAATTAAAAATATTTTTACAAGATATAGAATGCCGAGAGTAATCATTACCGATGGAAGATCTCATTTTAGAAATGCAAAAATTGTAAGATTATTGAAAAAATATAATTTAATGCACAAAATTTCAACTGCTTATCAACCCAAACTAGTGGTTTAGCGGAATTATCTAATGTGGAATTAAGAGAATTTTGGAAAAGAGTGTTAATCCTAATAAAATGCATTGGTCTATTAGATTAGATACTCCATTATGGGCATACCGAACAACCTATAAGACACCTATAGGAATGTCCCCATATAGATTAATTTTTGGGAAGACTTGTCACTTGCCAATTGAATTAGAGCATAAAGCTTATTGGACAATAAAAAAATTCAATTTTAATTTGAAATATGCTGGTGTGAAAAGATTATTGCAATTGAATGAGCTTGAGGAAATTAAGAATGAATCTTACAATAATATTAGGATTTATAAGAAAAAAATGAAAGAATGACATGATCAGAAAATAATGAAAAGAGAATTTGAACCTGGACATGAAGTTTTATTATATAATACAAGATTGAAATTATTTCCTGAAAAATTGAAGTCTAGTTGGAAAGGGCCATTCAGAGTTATAAAAGTCTATCCCTATGGGGCAGTTAATATTGAAGACCCCGAGATCGGAAGACTATTTAAAGTGAATGGGCACAGATTGAAATCATTATTTGATGGACAAAGACATGTTTTTAAAGAAACTGTAATGTTGGGTCAACTAGAATATGACTCGAAATGTCGGGCATACGACATTAAACCAAGTGCTTTTTGGGAGACAACCCATATTTATCGTTCTTCAGTTTGCATTTGAGTTTATTTTGTCTGAAATATTTCATATATATTTATGTTTAAGTCTTTATGTAGTCTGTATATTTGATAAAATATTTAGAAACATCTTTATTTGCCTAATTTTATATAAAAAATGAAAATTTAATGGATCAAATTCAAAATGATGAAGTTTTTAGAACTGGCGCATGATGCACCAAATTCTAGAGAGCTGGCGCATGATGCGTCGTGGCATCAGAAATGATTAAAACATGTCAAATGGCGGTTTTTGGTGGTTTATTGGCAACTTTTCTCCATATAACTCCTAAAAACCAACTCAAAAACATATTTTAGGGGGGGAAATGAAGGAAGAGTCGCAACTTTTCAAATCCTATGACTTCCTGCTCTAAAAACTCCGCTAGATTTGGAATTTTCAACCGGAGAAAGTTCATCAGTTTTGATGTGCAGAAGTTACATGATAGAGTTCTAGTGAAGAAGTGGCTTACCAAAGAAAGCGGATTTGTGAATCGAGGATTTAACACGGTGAATACTCGAGTGGAAGAGATTATTGCGCAGAGGCGTTGGGAAGTGCTTTGCTACACTACTATCACTGTTGTTGTTCTTGTAGTAAAAGAATTTTATGCAAATCTTCATGGGATCAACCAAGGAATGATTTATGTGTGAGGCATGTTTGTGCAGTTCACTCCTTCAAAATTAAACGTGATGTTTATGATTGAGAATGTGCTTATCTGTCATTATGCAAATTTTACCCTTATGAGATATAATATGAATGAACTCTACTGCTACCTTACGGATGAAGATGAAAATTAGGAGACCAAAGATGATGGAAATGTAAGTTTTCCCTCATCATTTTTAAATCTAGTATCAAAAGCCTGAAACTTCTTCATTGCATCTAAATTATTGCCTACCATGAAAATTAGTAAGGTAACTAAGGAGAGTGTCATTCTGAACTATTGTATTCAAACTGGAAACCTATTGATGTTGGAGCTATTATTGTGAAATCATTTTTGGGCTCGATTATCAATGGATCTACAACTGGACTTGGACATCCGTCTACTATTTTTCTATTGTACAATCAATCATAAGTACCTTATAAAAGTTGGGAAAAAGGGCTTCTTCCTTAAAAGCTGATGGATCCAGAATTATATTGCAACTGTATTGGAATGGGAGATGAAAATGATATGAATGTGTTGATGGATCAAGAATCAGAGAATTCATACCTGTTCAGCCCTACTACAACTTGAGTGCACTTTTGAAGAAGAACAAGAAGATTGAAAAAGTGGTGCAGAATCTCATGCATGTGATTGGGAATATTACTAAAATGCTGGATCATTTGGATTGGAGATTAAAGGAACATTTTGAACATACTAGACATATTGAAGATGGTTTGGTACGTATGTTCAAGAAACATTCTTGGATTGAGGAGAAAAATTTAACTGATGAATTTCCATTTTGACCCTTCTACAACTTGTATGTGCACTACCAATCTATGGGAGATATCCAGGAGGACAATAGTGAAGAAGAAGTTTGAACATAATTTATGTTCGGAACTTCTGTTTGGTTTAATTGTTTTAGTTATTTTGTTGTGTTGGATTGCATTTCCTTTCTATTTCTTAACACTATCTATGTTTATGTTTTGAATTTTGATATTTGGATTTCAATGTTAGGATGTTAGTTCGCTTTAGAACACTGAATTTGATATTTGTTGGCTTGAAAAATGTTAGTTTATAATAGCGCAGATTTTATCTTCAAATGTGACTTTTGTGTTATTTGTGAAAGTTTGGTGTTAGTGTGATGTTTAGTTATTCTTAGAAAGCTTTATTTAAGTCAAATAGCGGTTGACATAAAGTGGTAAAGAGTAGATTTCCACAAAAATTGAAATCTGGTGAATTTAAGCTCTAATGCATGAAGCAATAGATTGGCGCATGATGAGCCAATTTATAGAGCCTTGGCACATGATGTGCCAAAGATCCGAACATGTCAGATAGCCTAGAAAGCTACAAAATCGCATAGACAAATTTCATTTTCACTGCTTAAGTCATCTCCTACCTCAGGACCTTGGTCTTGGGCATCACATTGTGGGCAAAACTTAGATTTTAATGAAGGATGTGGAGGTTAAAAACCATAGATTTCATCTTCACTTGGTGAGAGCTTCACTTTAACTTAGAATGTTTTTTTTCACCATGGATTTGGGAGATCCAAATTTGGGATTTTTAATGAAAAATTTTGAAGAAAACTCATTGTGAAAAGTTTCTTACCAAATAATCCTGCTTGAGGAGTTAGATTTTTGATTTAGCAATTTATTTGGAATTATTTGGATTGTCGTAGAATTTTCAAATGGCTCCCCGAGTTAAGAGAGGAAGGTCGTCCAAAGATTTTGATGCACGAAGATTTGTTAGTTTCAAAAGCCCAGCACAGTTCCAATACTCAAATGGATACGAGAAAAATGATCCATGAACGTGTGTTTGCAAACCCAGGTGGCGAGACCGAGGGACTGATTCTTACCAGAAACTAGGAAAGATTCTATTACTTCACTGTGTAAGCAATTGTCCTGATGGTTCGGGAGTTTTATGCAAACCTGAGGTTCACTAATGAAGATCACATCCTAGTTAGATCTAAACAAGTTGAATTTATTATTGATCAAATCAATATTTTTATGGGTTGAGGGGTGCATTTTTTAATGAATATGTTGCATTCGTGATGGTTGATTCATCACTGGATGAATAGATTACTTTTCTGACGGATGGAAGAGGAGAGTGAAAGATTAAGAATAACAAGCTAGTTAACTTCCCTGCTTCCATGTTGACTATTCAGTCAAAAGTGTGCCACCACTTCATTTCTGTCCGACTATTGCCAACAAATCATTTGGCTGATGTTACAAAAGATAGAGTTGTACTAAGCTATTGCATTCAAAACATGAAAGCAATAGATGTTGGTGCACTTATAGTTCAACATGCTTGAAGTATAGCTGTAGTTCTACTGTTGGTGGTTTGGGATACCCTGCCTTGAGTTTCAATCTATGTGAACAGTCAGGAGTAGAATCCCATAGAAATGAAGAAAGAATACAACCACAGAATTTGATTGGGAGGCATATGATTCAGAGAGTGGAATCATCTGTTGAATCTAGAGTTGGAAGGAGGGATAGACCCTCTACATCTGCTGCAGGGGGGTCTACTTTTTGATGTGCATCACTTGAAAGTATTATGGATCAACTGATGATTAAAAAAATGAACATAATTAATATTCAAACTCAGTTAGGAGAGATAGGAGCAAGAAATGCCTATAATGATGAATATCAGTAGAGGAGAGTTGAAATATTGATTTTAAAAATGCTATGGTAAGACTTCTTAGGGGTGAACCTAATGTGGACTTTCCTGCTTGCCCCAATTTCACTCCTTATGCTCTTGTTCGTGATGATGAAGAAGAAGATTCTGATGATGATGAGGAAGGAGATGAGAATTGATTTTTATGAGTTTAGTTTGTGCATTTTGATGTTTATTTGTTATTTGTGAGTGTATTGTGATGTACTTTTATTTGGTACCTATTGTAGTACAAACTTTTATGTTGTGTTGTGAACTGAATTTGTAATAGTAATTGTAGAATTTCACTTTTTCTATATTTTTTGGATTTGCAATTTAATTTTTCAATTTTTGTATTTAAGTATTTAATTCTCTACAAGTTCTATAGAATATATTATACTTTATTTAATGCTTTAAAGTCTGTATGTAGTTTTATGGTTAGTACCTGTAGTATACCAGAACCAAGCTTCACACTCAAAAGTTCTCTACATGTTAGTTTTTATTTTCGTGCATTTACTGTTATCTTTCACCTAAATTTTATATTAAAAGTATTTTTAAAATCACTTAAAAACTTAAGTTTGGGGGAAAGAAAAATTTATTTTAAAAAGAAGTAAACTAAATTTTATTTGTTCTTAATTAACTATATTTTTAAAATTAATTTAACATGATCTTGGACATTAGAGTTTAACTTTAAATGACTATACTTCTGTTTATAAATATTGTGGTAAATTTAGGTAAAATTATGTTTAATAATGAAGGTCAATTATAAAGTTGAAGATATTTGGTATGATAGGATAAGACTATGTTTTTTTATTTAAAGTAAAGAAAATTATTTTTTTGAAGTGTTGAGAATTTTAGAGTTTCATGTAAGAAGATAAGAATGAGACTTTATGAAAAATTATAAACTAATATAAATTTATAAAGTGAAGAAAGGAATAGAGTTTTAACTTTAAGAAGAGGATAGTAAAGTTTAAAATCATTAAAGGCTATCCATATATAGTAATCCTCACTTGAAAATGAAAAAGAAAAAGAAAAGAATGGATTGAAAAGATCCTAAGAAAAAAAGAAAAGAAAGAGAAAAGAAAATAAAAAGAAAAATAAGTGAAGAGAAGCCTAATAAAAAATTGGCTTCACTTGAATTAACTTAAGGAAGAAGCTTCATTACATTTTCTAAACTTATTAGAGTATTAGTAGTATTCCTAGTAAAGTTTTTATGAAGTTTTTTTTTCATATGAATGTGCTAAATGTTCTTAATATGACAAATTACAATTCTTCTTGAAATAAATAAAGATCTAAAAATCTTAAATTTGATTACTGAGTATTCCTAAGCTCAGAGTTTGAATCTAAGTTATTAAAGGTTTTTCTTAAATTTTGCTATTCTATTTATTAAAGTAAAAGATAGAAGTTATAAGTTAATCTCTATCCTAAGTCATATGCTTTTATGTAATAAAAGTGTCACTTAAGGACAAGTAAAACTTAAGTTTGAGGGATTTTGATACACCAAAATAATATACTGTTTTAAGCACATATTTTAATATTGCATTTAAAAAAGGGTATTTTCATGTTTCTATTGTAGGTATATCATTTTTAGGCATTTGGAGCAAAAATGACAAAAAAAAAATTTGGAGCCAAAACAGTGAAATGATGCGCTAGAAACTACTTTTTGCAAATTAAGGCAGTTCAAGACAAATTTTGCATAAATTTTCAAAGAGACACTTGTTCTACACACCTATTGGAGTAATTCAATGCATCTAGATACTTTTTAATGTTATTTTATTGCTTGGAAGAAATGAGATATCTTTTAAATTTAAAAGAGTTGACTTTTACAGGGAATTTGAAATTCCTTTCAAAGGAGGCAACCCAAAAATAAAAGAGAAGACTTCGAGGGGGACGAAAAAGAGGGGTATGACAAAGGGAGAGAGAGAGAAAGTTAGCGTGAGAGGCAAGAGGAGAGAGGAGATTTTTTTCCTAGAGTTATAAGAGGAGAGGCAAGGTGAGATATTTCTTCTTCATTACACTTCTAAGAGAGAATTAAGTGGGATTGTAAAGAGAGAAAGGCTTGGAGAGAACATCTAGGGATTTGGTTGGGAAGAATTGTGAGAAAAGTTGTGTCATTTGATTTCTTTTATTTTGTAAACTTATTTTTTTATATGAAATCTATGTTTTGTCGCATCCTTCTCATGAATTCTAAGTAGTCTTCTTTATCCTTATCTCTACTTTGAGATATGGTTTTGTGAAGAATTAATTTTATTTTCTGCAGTTTTAAATGTTAATAATTTGTGATGATTTGAACTCCGATCTTCATTTACTTTTCGATCTAACCAATTGAAATGTTAAAACTTATTAAGAAACATATGTTCTTAAATGGGATATGATTTCTACAACATAGGGAGAGTCACCTTTGATTTCATAGGAGAGTATGTCATCCATGGGATTGGATACAAATAAATAGGGAAACATTCTTTTTTGGATGCATAATTAAAGATTTTATGTTGACAAATTAAAATCCTCAATTTAGTCCAGCTGATTGGAAACTGATGCAAGATTGTTATCCCTCAGGTGAGGGAGTAGTGGGAGCTCTGGAGTAGCAGCCGTTATATTCCCAGCCTAGCCTAACCACGGAATTAGGGATCAAACTCTGGATCAGTCAATGTTCTTTATAACACTCGGAAGAGGGTAAAGAATAAGATTGCTCCTATTTGGCACAAAATAGTTTTAAATATATTTTCAAATGATTTCAATTTCTTCACAATAAATATACTTATTGTAAAGGGGAATGATGCTTTCTTAAATTTGAACATTCCGACAAAACAAAATTTTTGCTTAATTTTCGTAATTTTACTTTTAAAAGTTAGTTCTTAGTTAGTTAACTTTGTTTGTCAACTGCATTTTTTATAGCATTTACCTTAGTAGTTAATATTCAAACTTCACACTTCACTTCTGTTTTTGTATTTTTAATTATGAAATAATTTCAAAAACTTATTTAAAGGATTTTCCAACTTCCCGGTGAGATCGATATCAAGGACTCCATTAGAGGTCTTTATTACTTGAGCGATAGAGTACATGCGTCGATTTTAACAGAAATTTGACACTTTAAAAAGAGTTCTAAAAGATAAACTATTTTCATAAAAAATATTTTTGTTGGGACTATATTAACTATTTATAATATATCTGTCGTGTGTAATTTTGTAATATTGAAAAATATTTGCAAAATTTACACACTAAATCTGTCCCGCGCATCTAGCGTTTACAACTTTGTAGCTAAACCATGCTCTTTCTTTCTTACATGTTGAATCCTCGCCACTTTGGTTACTATAAGTCCCACCTCTTGGAACTCCAACTGATAGTTATTGGATAGAGTTTTGTTCCTTTGAACTTAGAGCTACCGAGATCACTCGTGGATGACGCAATTCACGGATTACTAATCGGGGACCTCTGGTTAGGTTGGGTCCACTACCTTCATGACCAGGTAGACTTAGCATCTTAGTAGCTTGAGACGACAGATTTGTGGTACTTTGGCCCGTCTACCTCTACCTTCTAAGGACTCATCCTCCCTTAATTTGACTACACCTATCTAGCCCTTTTGATCCTTTTGCCTTTATTGGCATTATCTTGACGGCCTGACTACCGATGAGCTGCATCCATTTAGAATACAAAGATTTGTCCTATGCCCTTATGGTTTTAATGTGCTTTGATGTATCATAATTTCCCATTGGGATGTTTCAGTAATATCGCAGGCTCTTTATACCAATGAGTTCATTACTCATGTAGGGACTGTGAGAAATTCTCCACCCCGTGGCTTAGCAGAAGCTTCGAAAGCATCTGAGTATCCCCTTGTGAGATGACCATCCTTTGATAGTTCTATGCTGATCATCACTACTATGTTAGCAAAACCCTTTTAGATCAAGAGTGTTCTTGGACAACCCCCAATATGCATATAAACAAATGGGATACATCCCCTTGGGAGTACTCTAGACCTTATAGCAAACACATACACCTGAATCTCTAGTTATGAGTTGTCTATGTAAGTATTCTTTTGTGGATATTGGTCCTATCCTGATCTTGATTGGGCAAACAAACTTGACATATTCTTGTGAGGTTTATCTCATGTAGGCTCTCCACGCTCTTTTTCTTACTTTTTGTCTTTATCATGTATCCATTTTTTTGTTCCTTCCTTCTCCAGATCATTCATATGATCTGAAAAAAGATTTATTCAGAAAAAGGAAGTAGATGATGATAGATAAATTGCAAACTACTTCAAAAATAAAAAGAGAATAAGGGCGAAAACAATTGTTAGTTGGTTGCAGAGACTGCAGTTGAAAGTTGCACTGGGATTTATCCACATAAGTCATAGTTAGTAACATATGCCGTAATTATTACTTTTAGTAACATCAGTTGGTCATAGAGGTTGTATGGGAAGCTGCAGTAGTAACTGACCATAAAGGCCATAGTTGGTCACATGGATCGTAGTTGGTAGCTATAATAATAGTTATCCACATACGCATAGTTTGTCATATAGGTCGTAGTTGGTAGCTATAAAAGCATTAGTTGACCATATAGGTCTCAGTTGGAAGCTACAATAACAGTTAACCACATAGGACAACATAGGTCATAGTTGGTAACTTTAATAACATTAGTTGATCATAGTAGCCATAGTTGGAAGTTGCAATAATAGTTAGCCACATAGGTCGTAGTTGGTCAAATAGATCTCATTGGGTAGCTACAAGAGTGTCAGTTGACTATAAAGTTTGTAGTTGGAAGGTGCAGTAGTTGTTAGCTACATAGATCATAGTTGGTCACATGGGTCGTAGTTGGTAGTTGGAGTAGCGTCGTTGGCCATAGAGGCCGTAGTTGAAAACTATAGTATCAATTAACCACAAAGACCATAATTAGTGTTACACTAGTTGGTGGTTGCAAACCTTCTCTTGGTTTTACTATTTTAAACCAAAGACAAGACTTACTAGTATGCGATGTATAGAAAATTTTAGAAGTCTGGAAGAACTCTTTGTATTGTCAATATGACAGCCATAAGCAGTTATCACTCGGAGTTATTGTCGAATCTTTAATATGATGTTATTATTTTATACATTATTTAAGATACATTATTACACCATATTTGAGATGTACTATTACACCGTATTTGAAATACATCATTACACTATAATTGGGTGTTGACCTCACTTTTGGTTGAGGTCTAGAAATTTCTTTAGTAGCCTAGGTCTAGCTACAGGAATTTCCTATATACTAGTCTTAGAAAACTAGAAAAGGTACCCTCACCATTAGAAACTCAAAACTCTTCTCTTTACTCAACTTGAAGTTCCACATATTGGTCCTAACCTCTAGGACTTAGTAGGTAAGATCATTATGAGGGAACTCAAGGAGAGTTCCTATAGGGCTACTTGACCTTAGGATTGACCTTGGGTGTTGGTTTGGAGCTAAGGTACACAATCCCCTCACAATACCCTCACATTACCCTCACCATACCCTCACCATACCCTCACAATACTCTGGCTAAGACCAATATATGGGAACCCAAAATGGAGATTTCATTGGTCCATGACTCATTCAAAATGGTTCGCTACCTAATTGCACTTGAAATGCCCAACTTGGCCTTTTGCCCCTAGGCACCTCCAAATTACCTAACTGCCCTTCGGACCCAAATTTGGCCAAAATTCCCAAATTTTGTCAAAATACCCAAAAATGATCAAAACTTATTCCAAAC
>JXCR01125871.1:115967-129158 GCA_002079205.1 Phalaenopsis hybrid cultivar | reverse complement strand
GTTTAGGGAAGGGGCGAGGGTTTGGAGGAGGAAATAAAAGGAGGGTTTTGACATTCGAAAGTTTTCCAGCCATCGCTGATCGCCCTGGTAAGGGGAGGAAGAGAGGAAGCGGATGAACCAGGAGGGTCGGGGAGATAATGAAGTGGTGGGAGAGGGGCAATTTAGGGTTAGGGTTTTGGGAGAGCGGCGGAGAAGGGTGAGGAGACGGGCGAGAGAGGCGGCGGCGGAGTGAACAGAGGACTCTAGGGTTAAGGCTTGGGAGGGGAGGAGGAGAAGATCACCGCTGAAATCACCGCGGCTGCCATCAGAAAGGAAGAGGAGGGAGAGAGAGATGGCGGATGCCGCAAGGGAGAGTGTGGGGGTGAGATCGTCATGGGCGAACTGGCCGCGTTCTTCTTCCTCTTCCTGCGTTGGTTTCCTCGATTTGGTGGAGCCGGTGGTGTCAGACGATGAGATCTTTGGGCCGGACATCACGGAGGCCATCGCCGGCCGTGAATGCATGTAGAGATAGAAATGGGAAATGGGAAATGCTCCAGCACCGATCCTAAAAAATGCAACACCATATCTCTAACAACAAATTTATTAAGCTAGATGNTATATATATATATATATATATATATATATATATATATATATATAAGGGTTGGACTAGCTATAATGACACACAAGATTAGAAATAATCGCCTTAGATGGTTTGGTCACATTAAATGTAGATCATTGATGACTCAATTACAAGAATAGAACTAAAAAGATTTATGCATATAGTATAAAAAAATATCTTAATTTATTAAAATTAATAAAAAATATGACACTCAATGGGATACAATAAAGGAAAAAACATATAATCCACCCCACTATATATATAAACAAGATATTTATTAAATTAAAAAAAAATACAGTAGTCATAATTTGGATCCTTCAGCTGAAAAAGGCAAAAAAAAGAAAAAGAAAAAGAAAGGCAACTTGCAGGCGATCATGTTCCAAAGCATCGGCTTCGAGATCCAACTTTATTTCTCATGAAAACAGCTCCAGCTTCGCATCAACTAAATACATCAAAGACTTACGAGCCATTATTATGCCATTAATCATTCACTTCTTTCCTTCATGGATTAATAACCTTGCTAAGGTGTGATGCAAGAACACANAAAAAAAAAAAAAAAAAAAAAAAAAAAAAAAAAAAAAAAAAAAAAAAAAAAGGAAAGAAAGGCAACTTGCAGGCGACCATGTTCCAAAGCATCGGCTTTGAGATCCAACTTTATTTCTCATGAAAACTGCTCCAGCTTCGCATCAACTAAATACATCACAGACTTACGAGCCATTATTATGCCATTATTCATTCAGCTCTTTCCTTCATGGATTAATAACCTTGCTAAGGTGTGCTGCCAGAACACACCTTATCCTCTCCCCAGCCTTATCCCCCTTCCCCTCAAACTCCGGGAACCCATCCGCCACCTCCTTTCCCAACTCGCTTTCCTCAGGCACAGGCTCACTGCACTTGATCAGATAGTTATGGAGAAGACAAGCTGAAACGATGACAAAGGGCAGGGCTTGGGCACACTCATCGTTCCAAGCCCCGCGCAGCAACTGCCACCTCGCTCGGAGCCTTGCAAAAGCCTTGCGAACAAGCTCCATCCCACGGGCATGGACGGCATTATAAACGGCGGCGGTGGCGCCGCTTAGTTCATCGGCAGCGCTGAAAGGTGTGAGCAGCCATGGAAGCAGAGCGCAGCAGGAGCCGCCGAGGAAGTACCGTGGGATTGATGAACCGACACCATTGAGCTGGAGAGGCGGGCCGCAAGCGAGGACGATGGCTTGCGAGGAGTGGAGCTTTGTACGGGGGAGGATCTCAGCAGGGTGCATGGAGGCCCGCCATCCGACGGAGACGTCAAGGAATCTACCTTCGGTGTCGACCAGGGCCTGCGCAATTACGGAGGAGCAGAAGCGGGAGAAGCCAAGGGAGCCACAACAATTGGGGAGGGACATCCAGTGGAATCCTTGGAGGACGCGATTGAGATCGGAGGAGAGCTCGAAGAGGTGACCGAGTTGGTCGGCGACAGCCTTGCAGACTTCGTAAAAGGCGCGGCAGGCGAGATCCGGGGAAGGGAGGCCGAATCGGCGAGCGACGGAGCGAAAAGGGGCGGCGTGGGCGAGATGGAAGAGGGCAGCGCCGAGCTTGTGTTCAGGTGGGATAGAAACAACACCGGAGGCGGCGGCGGCGGAGGAGTTTAGGGAAGGGGCGAGGGTTTGGAGGAGGAAATAAAAGGACGGTTTTGACATTCGAAAGTTTTCGAGCCATCGCTGATCGCCCTGGTAAGGGGAGGAAGAGAGGAAGCGGATGAACCAGGAGGGTCGTGGAGATAATGAAGTGGTGGGAGAGGGGCAATTTAGGGTTANCACCGGAGGCGGCGGCGGCGGCGGAGGAGTTTAGGGAAGGGGCGAGGGTTTGGAGGAGGAAATAAAAGGAGGGTTTTGACATTCGAAAGTTTTCCAGCCATCGCTGATCGCCCTGGTAAGGGGAGGAAGAGAGGAAGCGGATGAACCAGGAGGGTCGGGAAGATAATGAAGTGGTGGGAGAGGGGCAATTTAGGGTTAGGGTTTTGGGAGAGCGGCGGAGAAGGGTGAGGAGACGGGCGAGAGAGGCGGCGGCGGAGTGAACAGAGGACTCTAGGGTTAAGGCTTGGGAGGGGAGGAGGAGAAGATCACCGCTGAAATCACCACGGCTGCCATCAGAAAGGAAGAGGAGGGAGAGAGAGATGGCGGATGCCGCAAGGGAGAGGGTGTGGGTGAGATCGTCATGGGCGAACTGGCCGCGTTCTTCTTCCTCTTCCTGCGTTGGTTTCCTCGATTTGGTGGAGCCGGTGGTATCAGACGATGAGATCTTTGGGCCGGACATCACGGAGGCCATCGCCGGCCGTGAATGCATGTGGAGATAGAAATGGGAAATGGGAAATGGGAAATGCTCCAGCACCAATCCTAAAAAATGCAACACCAAATCTCTAACAACAAATTTATTAAGCTAGATAGTTACTATGAATTTCCTGTCTTTAAATCATGCATTACCTTTTTCTCAGCAGTAATCTTCCTTCATGAAAATTTGATCGAATGTTATATCGGAAGAGGACAAAATTTAAGGTTCAAATATTTGATTGGAGTTAACATATTTGAACGGATTATGCATGTCAATAGATGCTCGTTAATAATTATTAGTTGCTCTGATTGACACAGCATGCTAGCACTATTGCAGCCATGCCCCTATGATTTGAGGGGAAGGATTATGTGCTTGGCATGTAAACCCAAATTAATCTTTCAAATATTTCTTTACTACTTTCTATGGTAACAAGGTAGAAGTGTATTGGCGCTCTTATATTTTGCACAAATACTACTGTTTTGTACAAATTGTCTCTTGTCTAGTGATGTGCGGGGGACGAGTTAGATTCTGGTGTTGTGCTTTTCTCATACAATATTGAAGTTTGACTGTGTTGTGCTTGCTGTGATACTCATTCAAGATAAAAAAAACTCATTTGTTCTTTAAATTTTAATATACCTTTAACCTCTTAAGTGGAAATTATTTTCATGGGTATTTTTTTTTTTTTTTACTTCAGCTTTATATCCATCAAATTCTTAATCGGTGCAATGATTTGGTAATAGCATCTGATATTATAAAAAACAAGGGCATTTACATACACATCTCGCGCCTAAATTTTGATTTTTATATTATGTCACTCAAAATTTTCATATCACATAAAAATACAATTGTTCTAACCATTCAAATATGAAACACACATTAACATGCATAGATAAGGTGGCATGTATGCAGAAATTAAAGTTTAGTTGTTAGATATATAAATACAAAAGAATTGCTTGGTTTGCAGATAAATCTACCTAAATTTTTTTGACAATTGATACTTGGTTGCTTGATTTGTTACATTTAGCTTGGAAAAAATGCATGAATATTTCGCAACCACATTGTTTAGTGTTGGCTATTACATTATTCTCCACAAAATTTGTTGAACCATGAGATCTACAGTTTAATAGTTGGATTTTTGGTTCACACTCATTGGTGCGCTAAAAATTCATAGAAGCTTTTATTTTTAGCTGAGTAATAATGGGTAAACATTTTCTTATAGTTGGATACTTGTACGCTAATATCTTATAATATTTTATGATGAAGATTTTTATACTCTGAGTCTGTGACTTTGCCTCTCCTCATTTTTATTGTCGTTTTCAGTAAAAATGTTATATTTTAAATTATAGATTATATAATTAAGTATTTTATAATATAATTTTAAATTGAAGTTTTGAGGCATTATATTTTGATCATTTTCTATATATATGGTTATGCACAAATACAAAAGTTCGAAAAAAAATTGCACTACTATCACTTTATAAAAACATTAAATAAGAGACATTTCACCATTCTCTCTTCCTATGTTTATTAGACATTCAATATCAAATTAAGATATATAAAATCTCATTTAAGAAGTTATTGGGTCTACTTGGGAGAACTAATTTATGGTTTCTTTGGTTTTCAGACTGCCATTACAATTCTGTTTGGGGATTTACTTTCTTGTTGCTTTGAAGAAATTTTTATGATGGAAAGCTGCTTTTTTAACCTAATCTGCTAAACTGTGGTTGGTGTAAGAACATTGCTATCTGATTTTTTTGAAAAAAAAAATATATTTATAATTCACATCTCAACTTGTTAAGAAGTTGTTTTTTCAACCAAAAATTTACAATCTTTTTAAAAAGTTGTTGTCACCCCAAATAAACTTAAACCAAATAATTTTAGTCATTTAATCAAAATAAAATAATCCATTAATGATCATTATTGGAACTCAACATCTAGTCAATAATTAAAATAGTTTTAGTTCCTCGATTCAATTGTTAATTTTGAAAAATACTAGCTAATTATATGCAAAATTGAATATTGAACTAGATACATTAAATTAATCAAACCAATCAATCTTGGTATGAATTTTGAGAGGTGTGATGGAGTGGGGAAAGGTGGTGAAATGCTGGTGAATTTAGAAAATTTTTATTTCTACGGAAAAAGAAATAGGTTGGGGGTTGGTTCTCAAAAGTCACACAGGGGGTGCTTCCACAAAGAAAAAAAAGGGACATCTACTAAAGCCAAACTTGAAGTTAGGTGTTGACGTAGAGAATCTTTATCCTGTAGAAGTGAGCAATTAGTTAATTTAAATGAATTAATTCCCAAATTAATCTAATCAATTGTGGGTCCTCCCAACGTGAATGCTTTACTATGTGCAATTTGGGAAACTAATTTTCATTTTTTTAAGAAAAAATGTCCCCTCTCCATATTCGACTCTCTCTCTCTCTCACCATCTCTCACTCACTCACTCTTTAGCATTTCATGTGCACAAACATTAAAGAAAGGAAACACATCTTGAGGAAGAAGGAAGAACTGCAAAAACCAAGTCTATCTCCTGATCATTGAAATCCAAACAATAGGGAACTGAAGACCAAATGCTCTTCTTCTATTGTGGTTTGCATCTTGTTTTCTTAAATTTGATGTGTTATTTTGACCCCCAATTATTGAACTAAGGTAAAAGGGCATTTTTGTAATGTGGTACCGCTCACCTACCACATCTCACCTACCGCTCACCTACCGTTCACCTACCGCTCACCTACCTCTCACCTACCACTCTCTTGTTTCTATAAATAGAGAGGGTGTGAGGCTTAGGAGGGCAAGAGAAGAGATCTTAAGCTATTACAAAGGAGGAAAAAGGTAAGAGATCTTAAGCTATCACGAAGGAGGAGCAAAAGGAAAGAGATCTTAAGCTACCACAAAGGTGGAGCAAGGGGAAAAAAATCTTATGCTACCACAAAGGAGGAGAGAATAGCTAGAGAGCTAGAGAGGAGGAGAGCATCTTGAGGCCTTGTATCAAGGTGTCGCTTAAGAGGGAGGCCATAGAGGGAAGATGAGGGCTCATCTCTATGTATAAGCTATGTATTCTCCATTTCTTTTGCCTTAGTGAACTATTTGATTGATTCCCTTCCGTGGACGTAGTTCCAATTGGATCGAACCACGTAAACGATCTATGTTTGCTTGTGTTCTTTGCGTCTCATTTCTATGCCAAGAAGTACATATCGCACAACATGATGACATTTCCAAACTCTTATACTTGATGAAATTGATGTATACCACCTACTCAATTATTATTTATTATTGATTTACTCTAATAACCCATTAAGTTGATTGCTGAAGGTATTTAAGTAGCCTACGAGTTTGAGAGATTTTTCTGGCTAAATATTTGGTTTTGTTTATTCTAAGCTATTTTGTTTTTGTAATTATAGTGTGTGTATGTTCATGGTGTAACGTGTTTTTATCTTGCTTTTTAATAAGTGGTATCAAAGATAGGTTGCTCTAAGGATTAATTTATGCTAATTAAATAGATAAGTCCACTAATAAAAACTACACCATGTTTAAGCTTTTGTCAACCAATTACTCAATTTAGAAGTCATGTGTGGAGGATTTGCTTTGTTGTTTAGGCTTAGAAGATACACTTTTGGGTGATGAGGGTAAACCAATAGAGACTAATAATGATTGGGCAAAGTTAAATAGCAAAATCATTAACAAAATTCAACAATGGGTAGATAATAATGTTTATCAACATGTGGAAAATGAGATAAATGTTAGCAATATTTGGGAAACTTTGAAGAAAATGAACAAAAGAATGTAGAAAACCTCACTTTTCGTTTTTGAAAATTGATGTATCTTAGATTTATTGATGGGAATGTAGTTTATAATCACTTGAATATTTTTTAGAGTATATTAAATGAATTAGCAACATTGGATGTAAAGTTTTTGCCTTGGATTTGATCAATTCCTTACCAAATAGTTGAGAGACTTTTATTGTTTGTCTAAGTGATTCCGCTCCAAATGGCATTCTTAATTTGAAGATGATGAAAGAAATTTTATTGAATAAAGAAAATAAAAGAAATGAGCAAGGGATGATTATTCTGAGTTAGGTGTTAATTTTAGAGAAATGAGGTAGAAGCAAGAGTATTAATCATAAGGGTTGTGAAAGCAATGACATATCATGAGGAAAGTCTCAAGCAAGAAATGAGCTCAGATGCTTTCATTGTGATACACATGGGCATAAGTGGTCTCAATGTAGATTGCTAAAAAGGGAATAAAATGGAAGCAAAAAGATGAAACAAAGATAAATGATTCTAATACAACAGTTGTAATTATTCTTGATAATAACAACATATTTAATCCAACATGTCAGGATTCTCAATGGGTAGTTAATTCTAATGGTTCATATCATATCACTTCTTGTTAGGTTGTATTTTCTATTTATAAGGAGGGTGAGTTTGGTCATATGAAGACAGGGAACAATGTAAAATGCAAAATTATGGTCATGAATGATATTTATATGAATACTAAAGCAAGATGTCTATTATGTCTTAAGAATGCGAGCCATGTTCCTAATATCCACTTGAATTTGATCTCTACTGGTATACTTAATGATGAAGAATATTATAACCACCTTAGTAAAGTTAAATGGAAGCTCATTAAAGGGTCTTTGGTGGTTGTTAGATGGAAGAAACACAATTATCTTTATTTGTTGGAGGCTTAGTCTTATGAGGGAGAAGTAAATGTAATTGATGAGTCATTCACTAAACTATGGCATATGCAACTCAGTCACATGAGTCAAAATTGTATGAAGAAGCTCTTCTAAAAATGTATTATTTCTAATCTGAGGTCTACAAAATTTGAGGTATGCACTCATTATTTTGCTAGTAAATAACACATAATAGCTTTTAAAACTCTCCCTTCATCTAAAAGAGCTAATATGTTAGATTTGGTGCAAATTGATATCAATTCTATGGATTTTATAACCCTCAATGATGCTCATTGTTATATTACTTTCTTTGACGATCATTTCAGGAAAGTGCAGGCTTATGCTTTGAGAACTAAAGACAAGACTTTGGTTTTTTTCAAGACTTTTCACATGTTTGTTGAGAGAAATTCTAGGAAAAAGTTGAAGTGTCTCCATTCATATAATGGGATGAGTACAGAGGGCCATTTGAGAAGTACTGTAGAACTCATGGGATTATACTTATGAAGATAGAGCAAAATTTCCCCAGCGTAATGGAGTTACCATGAGAATGAACCACACAATTAATGACATGATTTATTAAATGCTATCTCATTCAAAACTACCAAAATTTTTATGTGGAGAGGCTATAAGATAGGTGGTTGATTTCATAAATCTTTTTTCTTTGGTCCATTTGAGAAGTACTTTTAATCGAAAAAATGTTTCATATGGACACTTAGTTTTTAGATGTAGAGTATTTATGCATGTTCTAAAGATGACAGGTCTAAACTTGATAGCAATATAAGGCAGTGCATTTTCATTGGGAACAACCATGAGGAGTTTGAATATAGATTTTGAGATTTTATTAATAAGAAGATTATTAGAAGTAGAGAAATAATTTTCTTTGAAAACTACACCATTAGAAATTTTAAAAACATAAATATTTCAAAGTCTAATAGTGAAGAGCAAGTTGATTCAGGTTTAACTCATTCAACTATAGTGCATGGTATTGATGATAGAGATATACATATTTATGAGCCACATCTGGCTGATGATGATATAATTGATGAGAACCTTTAAGAGACACTAGTTGAACCATTATGAAGAAGATCCAACAAAGAGGCAACCTTCTAGGATATTCTACCAGTGAACATGTGATGCTTACTGGTGGGGCAAGCTAGCTAGAGACTTATGTTGACATTTTTTCATAAGAAAAGAAGGAAAAGTAGTCGAGTACCATGAATGAAGAGATAAGATCCCTACATGAGAACCACACTTAAGTAATGGTGAAACTACCAATGAGAAAGAAAACTTCAAAGAGCAATTGGGTATTTAGATTGAAGTCAAAGGAGAATAGCTTACAACCAAAGTATAATGCAAGTTTGATTCTAAAGGTATTCATTTAAACAAAGGGCATTGATTCCAATGAGATTTTCTCACTAGTGGTGAAAATGAGATTAATTTGAGTTGTATTAGGATAAGCTGCCAATTTGAATTTAGAGGTGGAACTACTTGATGTAAGGACATCATTTTTTCACAGTGATATGGAAGAGGAGATTTACATGGACCAACCCGTGAACTTTAGAGACAAAGGAAAAGATTATCTTATTTACTGGTTGAGAAAGAGTTTGTAAGGGTTAAATTAAGTTTCAAACAGCGTACCAAAATTTTGATGCTTGTATGGATGCAAATTGGTAAAATAAGACTAATTAAGACCATCATATTCTTTTAAGGAAGTTCTCTAACACTGATCTTCTAATTTTTTTACTATATTCCAATGACATGTTGATCATTGGTCATGATGAGACTAAGATTAAGAAGCTTAAGTGAGAACTCCATAAATCTTTTACCATGAAAGATTTGGGTCTGACAAAGTAAATACTTGGAATGAAGATTATTCATGACATGAATACAAATATGCAAAAGAAGTACATAAAAAAGGTTATTGAAATATTCGATATGAGCAACATGAAGCAAGTAGTATCTTCACTTGTAGGTCAGTTTAAACTTAGCACTAAACAATGCCCTACAAGTAAGAATGAGAAGCAAGAAATGAAGATTGTGTCTTACACATCTATAGTTGGTAGCTTGTTATATGTTGTGGTATGTACAGGGCAAGTCATTTCTCATGCAGTTAACAATGTTAGTCATTTTTTTTCCAATTCAAGAAATTAGCATTTTAAAATATTTAAATGAAATTTCAGGAATATTAGTGATTCTTACAAAGTGTGTTTGTATTTTTGAAATGATAATCCTTTTTGGATGGTTACATAAATGTAAATATGGCAGGTTATGTGGACTCAAGAAAGTCCACTACATGATACTTGGCTACTTTTGAAGGGGGAGCAGTTTCATGACAATCTAAACTATAGAAGTGTGTGGATTTCTTAACTATAGAAGTTGAGTATATTGCAGTCACAGAAGGATTTCCTACAAGAGTTGGGCCATAAGCAAGATAAGCTTGTTTTATGTTGTGATGGAAAGAGTGCAATTCATCTAAGAATTCCCATTCCACTCTTGTTCAATGCATATTGATGTGAGGTATTATCAGATATTAATGATATGTTAGACTTAAAAATCGTATAAATTGAGAAGATCCATACCAATGATAATGATTTTGATATGATGAAAAAAAAATTACCGAAAGAGAAGTTTATATTATATTGAGAAATCACAAGTACGGGAAACCTTTTCTCCACATCATTGGGAGAGGGAGATTGTTGTGGGTCTCTCCAACATGAATGTTCTCTAATGTGTAGTTTGGGAATCCGATTTCTGGTTTTCCTTTAAGAAAAAAAATCTTCTTTTCGTATTCGAGTTTCTCTCTTGCTCTCTCTCTCTCTCTCTCTATCAGGGCGGTTCACAAACACAGGTGACAAAGAAAGAAAATACGTCCAGATGAAGAAGAAAGAACTTTAGAGAACTAGTTTCTCTCCCGATCGTTGAAATTAAGACAACAGGGAATTGAAGGATGACTGCACTTCTTTTACGGGTTGCATCTTGTTTTCTTGAATTCAGTGAGATTACGAAACCCTTATGTTTGATGAAGTTGATGTATAACGCCCTTTGGTTATTAATTTTCTCTAGTAATGTTGTGTCCCCCATTAAGTTGGCTAGTGAAGATGTTTAAGTGGCATAAGGTCCCATAATTTTTTTTTAAGGGGTTTTTCGTGTTAAAAAATTTGTGTTGTTTATTATCATCATTTATTTGTGCAATTCCATGATGCATGCTTGTGGTGTAGTGTGCTTTTGACTTGCATTTCATCCGGGAATGAAACCAAAACCAGAAATAAAAAAAGTTCAACCAAGCTTTTGTTAAAACCGTTCAAAACCAAACCCAAATATAGTTTAATTTAATCGGTTAAGCTTAAAGCAAACCAAAATTCAGCATTTGACCTAACCTAATTAAACTAAAGGTTATATTTTAAAATTAGAAAAAAAAAATTTCTCTTTTTTATCTCCTAATTAACTCTTTAAATAAAAAAATTTAATCTAACAAAAAATAAACATGAAATGTGCTTAGTCTATTAATTTATCTTCAAATTAACTTAATTTCCTTATTCAATTTTTTGATTGATTTATTTAATGAATATTAAATTGGAACCAAAATTTGAGTATTAATTTTTTTGTAAATAAAAATTTGAATTGCTATTTTAAAACAACAGAATCAACCAAAAGAGCCCAATCCAATTTAATTTTTAGGTTTTTACCAACAAAATCACACACCTACTGTATTAAACCTTTTTTTACTAATCTTAAGTATTAATTAAACAATTTTTTTCTTCATCTTCTTAAATAGGGATGTAAATGAACCGAACACGAACAAACGGAGCCTGTGTTCGTGTTCGGTTCCTTTGAAATTTAGTTTGTTTGAAATAAGCTCGTGTTCAAGATTGTTGGCGTCGCTAACTTATTAAAAAAAGGAAAAAAAAACCTAATAAATCAATGTTGAGAACATCATATTTGCTAATTGGAACTTTTAGGCTGTGATTAAGAATATGTATTTGACATTAACCAAATAAAAAAGAAACTTGATATATTAATAGGACAAATGAAATAAATGAGCATTTGTGGGTATTCACATAAATGCCACCCTATTTCTATGTATTTCCATATATTATTTCTTAAATTTTCATGCCAATGTTTCAGATAACATAAAAAATCATTAGGTTAACTTTTAAGAAATGAAGCACAGTTTTTCGCCATTTCCTGCATAATTATGGTGGGAAGTATGTAAAACTTGTAGTTTAGGTGTTAATAAGTAAATCCATAGAAATCGAGTGGTATGTAGGGGTGTAAACGAGCCGAACACGAGCGAGCCATGCTCAGCTCGAATGGCTCGCTCGTGTTCGACTCGTTTATGTTTCGAGCTCAAAAAGTGTGTTCGTGTTCGGCTCGTTTGCTTAACGAGCCGAACACGAGCTGTTCACGAACAAAGAGTCATTTTAGCAATCATAATCATGTAGTCATAAGACAATAAGGGTTTGAGCAAGATTTAAAAGTTATTATTTATATTAATACATCATTTGAATCTAATTTAATTNAAGCGGGCAACGGGATTTCAATTCCGATGACCGATAGCTTCTTACGGACAAACCCCACACCAAAAATAGTGCCGACATTGGGATACATCATTAGCCAATTGAGTTTACTGGTAGTGGAGATCAGAGGCAAATGATGGGTGGTTTTTGATCATGGTCGATAGCTACGGAGGCCAAAAGTTATCGTCAAGACTTTAATGTGATGTTATTTATTACATCACATTTAGTATATGTTCTTACATAGTATTTGAGATTCATTTTTACTAGCAGAGTTAGCTGACGATGATTAGTGAGTTTTAACTAGTGGTGGTCGAGGGGGGTCGGTGGGAGGTGGTAGACGGTAGTCGGCGACTATAGAGGTCGGGAGTTATCATGGAAACATTAATATGACGTTATTCTTTATTATTGCACTGTCTTCAAGATATTTTGTGACATCATATTCAGGATACATAGATAATTAGATGTTCTTATTGGACATTTATAAGACAATGTACCTTGTTGTACGCTTTTTGTTGATGATATCCATCCTGTGGATAAGACTAGAGAGGAAATACTTGAATCATGAAGGTTACCTTTAGAGTTTAA
The DNA here is from genome assembly GCA_002079205.1 of Phalaenopsis hybrid cultivar. Taxonomy (NCBI): domain Eukaryota; kingdom Viridiplantae; phylum Streptophyta; class Magnoliopsida; order Asparagales; family Orchidaceae; genus Phalaenopsis; species Phalaenopsis hybrid cultivar. The sequence goes on along the minus strand of JXCR01125871.1, from coordinate 116,467 downwards.
ATACTTACATTTGAGTTGATCTTAAACTGAATACATTAAATATAATTTTAGTATTAGTATATTTCGTGATAAAGTTTTAATAATTGGTCATCAAATCATTAAAATGAGTGAATGCTTTAGATATCCCAGGTTTATTGTTCAAAATGACGATTATACAAATGGGGCTGTTATTGGTAGAAAACAAGTTGGATGGTTGGAGTTGAAAAGTGCCACATATAATTAAAGGAATATATTATAAGATGGTACGGAGAAGTGCAATGCTTGATGACGAAGAATATTGGCCTGAAAAAGAGAAGAATAAAATCGGGTGTTGCTGAGAGATGAGAATATTCATATGTATGAGTGGTTTTACACCTAGAGGCAAAATGAGAAATGAATATACATATGCGAAAGGGCTGGACTAGCTACAAGATTAAAAATAATCGTCTTAGATGGTTTGATGACATTAAATGTGGATCATTGATGACCCAATTAGGAGAGTAGAACTAAAAAGATTTAGG
>JXCR01125871.1:96699-115211 GCA_002079205.1 Phalaenopsis hybrid cultivar | reverse complement strand
AAAAATGCAACACCATATCTCTAACAACAAATTTATTAAGCTAGATGGTTACTATGAATTTCCTGTCTTTAAATCATGCATTACCTTTTTCTCAGCAGTAATCTTCCTTCATGAAAATTTGATCGAATGTTATATCGGAAGAGGACAAAATTTAAGGTTCAAATATTTGATTGGAGTTAACATAGTTGAACGGATTATGCATGTCAATAGATGCTCGTTAATAATTATTAGTTGCTCTCATTGACACATCATGCTAGCACTATTGCAGCCATGCCCCTATGATTTGAGGGGAAGGATTATGTGCTTGGCATGTAAACCCAAATTAATCTTTCAAATATTTCTTTACTACTTTCTATGGTAATAAGGTAGAACTGTATTGGCGCTCTTATATTTTGCACAAATACTACTGTTTTATACAAATTGTCGCTTGTCTAGTGATGTGCGGAGANGGAAGGATTATGTGCTTGGCATGTAAACCCAAATTAATCTTTCAAATATTTCTTTACTACTTTCTATGGTAATAAGGTAGAACTGTATTGGCGCTCTTATATTTTGCACAAATACTACTGTTTTATACAAATTGTCGCTTGTCTAGTGATGTGCGGAGAACGAGTTTGATTCTGGTGTTGTGCTTTTCTCATACAATATTGAAGTTTGACTGTGTTGTGCTTTCTGTGATACTCATTCAAGATAAAAAAAAAAAAATCATTTGTTCTTTAAATTTTAATATACATTTAACCTTTTAAGTGGAAATTATTTTCATGGGTATTTTTTTTTTTTACTTCAGCCTAATATCCATCAAATTTTTAATCGGTGCAATGATTTGGTAATAGCATCTGATATTATAAAAAACAAGGGCATTTACATACACATCTCGCACCTCAATTTTGATTTTTATATTATGTCACTCAAATTTTTCGNCTTTTCTCATACAATATTGAAGTTTGACTGTGTTGTGCTTTCTGTGATACTCATTCAAGATAAAAAAAAAAATCATTTGTTCTTTAAATTTTAATATACCTTTAACCTTTTAAGTGGAAATTATTTTCATGGGTATTTTTTTTTTCTACTTCAGCCTAATATCCATCAAATTTTTAGTCGGTGCAATGATTTGGTAATAGCATCTGATATTATAAAAAACAAGGGCATTTACATACACATCTGGCACCTCAATTTTGATTTTTATATTATGTCACTCAAATTTTTCATATCACATAAAAATACAATTGTTCTAACCATTCAAATATGAAATACACATTAACATGCATAGATAAGGTGACATGTATGCAGAAGAAGTTAAAGTTTAGTTGTTAGATATATAAATACAAAAGAATTGCTTGGTTTGCAGGTAAATCTTCCTAAAATTTTTTGACAATTGATACTTGGTTGGTGCACTAAAAATTTATAGAAGCTTTTATTTTTAGCTGAGTAATAATGGGTAAACATTTTCTTATAGTTGGATGCTTGTAGGCTAATATCTTATAATATTTTCTGATGAATATTTTTATACTCTGAGTCTGTGACTTTGCCTCTCCCTATTTTTATTGTCGTTTTCAGTTTATTTCCATATATTGTCAATTGTTTACATTTTTCTTCCAATCTCTCTAACTTTTTTTTATCATCATATATATATTTTTTGTCTTACTCTGTGGATTTGGGACATAGCCCTCAAATTTCTCATAAAAAAAAAAGTAAAGAAAAGAAAGAGAATAAATTTGTAGATTATTACAATAANCTTGTACGCTAATATCTTATAATATTTTCTGATGAATATTTTTATACTCTGAGTCTGTGACTTTGCCTCTCCTCTCCCTATTTTTATTGTCGTTTTCAGTTTATTTCCATATACTGTCAATTGTTTACATTTTTCTTCCAATCTCTCTAACTTTTTTTTATCATCATACATATATTTTTTGTCTTACTCTGTGGACTTGGGACATAGCCCTCAAATTTCTCAAAAAAAATAAAAAGGAAAGAAAAGAAAGAGAATAAATTTGTAGATTATTGCAATATAATTTAAATAATATAATAAAGATATGATAATAATACTTTTTTTGTTAATTTCATATGTTATATTTTAAATTATCATATTATATAATTAAGTATTTTGTAATATAATTCTAAATTGAAGTTTTGAGGCATTATAATTTGATAATTTTCTATATATAAGGTTATACACAAATACAAAAGTTTGAAAAAAAAATGCACTACTATCACTTTATAAAAACATTAAATAAGAGACATTTCACCATTCTCTCTTCCTATGTTTATTAGACATTCAATATCAAATTAAGATATATAAAATCTCATTTAAGAAGTTATTGGGTCTACTTGGGACAACTACTTTATGGTTTCTTTAGTTTTCAGACCGCAATTGCAATCATGTTTGGAGAATTGCTTTCATGTTGTTTCNTAGACATTCAATATCAAATTAAGATATATAAAATCTCATTTAAGAAGTTATTGGGTCTACTTGGGACAACTAATTTATGGTTTCTTTAGTTTTCAGACCGCAATTGCAATCATGTTTTGCTTTCATGTTGCTTTGTAGAAATTTTTGTGATGGAAAGCTGCTTTTTTAACCGAATCTGCTAAACTGTGGTTGGTGTAAGAACATTGCTATCTGATTTTTTTGAAAAAAAATATATATTTATAATTCACATCTAAACTTCTTAAGAAGTTTTTCCGACCAAAAATTTACAATCTTTTTAAGAAGTTGTGGTCACCCTAAATAAACTTAAACCAAATAATTTAAGTCATTTAATCAAAATAAAGTAATCCATTAATGATCAATATTGGAACTCAACAGCTAATCAATAATTAAAAAGTATTAGTTCCTCGATTCATATGTTAATTATTAAAAATACTAGCTAATTATATGCAAAATTGACTATTGCATTGGATACATTAAATTAATCAAACCAATAGATCTTGGTATGATTTTTGAGAGGTGTGATGGAGTGGGGAAGGGTGGTGAAATGGTGGTGCATTTAGAAGATTTTTATTTCTACGGAAAATGTAATAGGTTGGGGGTTGGTTCTCAAAAGTCACACGGAGGTGTTTCCGCAAAGCAAAAGAAGGGACATCTACTAAAGCCAAACTTGAAGTTAGGTGTTGACGTAGAGGATTTTTATCCTGTAGAAGTGAGCAATTAGTTAATTTAAATCNGGTGCATTTAGAAGATTTTTATTTCTACGGAAAATGTAATAGGTTGGGGGTTGGTTCTCAAAAGTCACACGGGGGTGTTTCCACAAAGCAAAAAAAGGGACATCTACTAAAGCCAAACTTGAAGTTAGGTGTTGACGTAGAGAATCTTTATCCTGTAGAAGTGAGCAATTAGTTAATTTAAATGAATTAATTCCCAAATTAATCTAATCAATTGTGGGTCAACCTAACGTGAATGCTTTGCTATGTGCAATTTGGGAAACTAATTTCCATTTTTTTTAAAGAAAAAAGTTCCCCTTTCCATATTCAACTCTATCTCTCCCTCTCTCTCTCTCTCTCTCTCACTCACTCACTCACTCACTCTTTAGTGTTTCATGTGCACAAACAATAAAGAAAGGAAACACATCTTGAGGAAGAAGGAAGAACTTCAAAAACCAAGTCTGTCTCCTGATCATTGAAATCCAAACTATAGGGAACTGAAGGCCAAATGCTCTTCTTCTATTGTGGTTTGCATCATGTTTTCTTAAATCTGTTGACATTTCCAAACTCTTATACTTGATGAAATTGATGTATACCACCTACTCAATTATGGTTTATTATTGATTTACTCTAATAGTGTTTTAGGAAGAACTTTCTATACCAATTAAGTTGATTGTTGAAGGTATTTAAGTAGCCTACGGGTTTGAGAGATTTTTCTTGCTAAAAATTTGGTTTTGTTTATTCTAAGCTATTTTATTAGTGTAATTATGGTGTGTGTATGTTCATGGTGTAGCGTGTTTTTATCTTGCTTTTTAATAAGTGGTATCAAAGAGAGCTTGCTCTGGGGATTAATTTATGCTAATTAAATAGAGAAGTCCACTAGTAAAAACTACACCATGTTTAAGCTTTTGCCAACCAATTACTTAATTTAGAAGTCTTGTGTGGGGGATTTGCTTTACTGTTTAGGCTTAGGAGATACACTTTTAGGTGATGAGGGTAAACCAATAGAGATGTTTGATAATGATTGAGAAAAGTTAAATAGCAAAATCATTAACAAAACTCAAAAATGGGTAGTAATAATGTTTATCAACATGTGGGAAATGGGATAAATGTTAGAAATATTCGGGAAACTATGAAGAAAATGAACAAAAGTATGCATAAAACATCACTTTTCGTTTTAGAAAATTAATGTATCTTAGGTTCACTGATGGGAATGTATTTTATAATCACTTGAATATTTTTTAGAGTATATTAAATGAATTAGAAACTTTGGATGTAAAGTTAGAAGATGAGATTCTTGCCTTGGATTTGATCAATTCCTTACCAAATAGTTGAGAGACTTTTATTGTTTGTCTAACTGATTCCGCTCCAAATGGCATTCTTAATTTGAAGATGGTGAAAGAAATTTTATTGAAAGAAGAAAATAAAAGAAATGAGCAAGGGATGATTATGCTGAGTTAGGTGTTAGTTTTAGAGAAATGAGGTAGAAGCAAGAGTATAAATCATAAGGGTTGTGAAAGCAATGATATATCATGAGGAAAATCTCAAGCAAGAAATGAGTTCAGATGCTTTCATTGAGATACACATGGGCATAAGTGGTCTTAATGTAGATTTCTAAAAAGAGAATAAAATGGAAACAAAAAGATGAAATAAAGATAAATGATTCTAATACAACAACTGTAGGAGGGGATGCCATTATTCTTGATAATAACAACATAATTAATCCTACATGTCAGGATTCTCATTGGATAGTTAATTCTAATGCTTCATATCATATCACTTCTTGTTAGGATGTATTTTCTATTTATAAGGAGGGTGAGTTTGGTCATATGAAAACGGGGAACAATGTAAAATGCAAAATTATGATCATGAATGATGTTTATATGAATACTAATGCCAAATGTCAATTACGTCTTAAGAATACGAGCCATGTTCCTAATATCTACTTGAATTTGGTCTCTACTGGTATACTTAATGATGAAGAATATTATAACCACTTTGGTAAAGGTAAATGTAAGCTCACTAAGGGGTGGTCTTTGGTGGTTGTTAGATGGAAGAAACACAATTATCTTTATTTGATGGAGGCTTAGTCTTATGAGGGAGAAACAAATGAAAATTGATGAGTCATTCACTAAACTATGGCATATGCAACTCAGTCACATGAGTCAAAATTGTATGAAGAAGCTCTCCTACAAATATATTATTTCTAATCTGAGGTCTACAAAATTTGAGGTATGCACTCATTGTTTTGCTTGTACATAACACATAATAGCTTTTAAAACTCCNACATTGCTATCTGATTTTTTTGAAAAAAAATATATATTTATAATTCACATCTAAACTTCTTAAGAAGTTTTTTCGACCAAAAATTTGCAATCTTTTTAAAAAGTTGTGGTCACCCTAAATAAACTTAAACCAAATAATTTAAATCATTTAATCAAAATAAAATAATCCATTAATGATCAATATTGGAACTCAACAACTAATCAATAATTAAAAAGTATTAGTTCCTCGATTCATATGTTAATTATTAAAAATACTAGCTAATTATATGCAAAATTGACTATTGCATTGGATACATTAAATTAATCAAACCAATATATCTTGGTATGATTTTTGAGAGGTGTGATGGAGTGGAGAAGGGTGGTGAAATGGTGGTGCATTTAGAAGATTTTTATTTCTACGGAAAATGTAATAGGTTGGGGGTTGGTTCTCAAAAGTCACACGGGGGTGTTTCCACAAAGCAAAAAAAGGGACATCTACTAAAGCCAAACTTGAAGTTAGGTGTTGACGTAGAGAATCTTTATCCTGTAGAAGTGAGCAATTAGTTAATTTAAATGAATTAATTCCCAAATTAATCTAATCAATTGTGGGTCAACCTAACGTGAATGCTTTGCTATGTGCAATTTGGGAAACTAATTTCCATTTTTTTAAGGAAAAAAGTTCCCCTTTCCATATTCAACTCTATCTCTCCCTCTCCCTCTCTCTCTCTCTCTCTCTCTCTCTCTCTCTCTCTCTCTCACTCACTCACTCACTCTTTAGTGTTTCATGTGCACAAACAATAAAGAAAGGAAACACATCTTGAGGAAGAAGGAAGAACTTCAAAAACCAAGTCTGTCTCCTGATCATTGAAATTCAAACTATAGGGAACTGAAGGCCAAATGCTCTTCTTCTATTGTGGTTTGCATCATGTTTTCTTAAATCCGTTGGCATTTCCAAACTCTTATACTTGATGAAATTGATGTATACCACCTACTCAATTATGGTTTATTATTGATTTACTCTAATAGTGTTTTAGGAAGAACTTTATATACCAATTAAGTTGATTGTTGAAGGTATTTAAGTAGCCTACGAGTTTGAGAGATTTTTCTTGCTAAAAATTTGGTTTTGTTTATTCTATGCTATTTTATTAGTGTAATTATGGTGTGTGTATGTTCATGGTGTAGCGTGTTTTTATCTTGCTTTTTAATAAGTGGTATCAAAGAGAGCTTGCTCTAGGGATTAATTTATGCTAATTAAATAGAGAAGTCCACTAGTAAGAACTACACGATGTTTAAGCTTTTGTCAACCAATTACTTAATTTAGAAGTCTTGTGTGGGGGATTTGCTTTACTGTTTAGGCTTAGGAGATACACTTTTAGGTGATGAGGGTAAACCAATAGAGATGTTTGATAATGATTGAGAAAAGTTAAATAGCAAAATCATTAACAAAATTCAACAATGGGTAGTAATAATGTTTATCAACATGTGGGAAATGGGATAAATGTTAGAAATATTCGGGAAACTATGAAGAAAATGAACAAAAGTATGCATAAAACATCACTTTTCGTTTTAGAAAATTAATGTATCTTAGGTTCACTGATGGGAATGTATTTTATAATCACTTGAATATTTTTTAGAGTATATTAAATGAATTAGAAACTTTGGATGTAAAGTTAGAAGATGAGATTCTTGCCTTGGATTTGATCAATTCCTTACCAAATAGTTGAGAGACTTTTATTGTTTGTCTAACTGATTCCGCTCCAAATGGCATTCTTAATTTGAAGATGGTGAAAGAAATTTTATTGAAAGAAGAAAATAAAAGAAATGAGCAAGGGATGATTATGCTGAGTTAGGTGTTAGTTTTAGAGAAATGAGGTAGAAGCAAGAGTATAAATCATAAGGGTTGTGAAAGCAATGATATATCATGAGGAAAATCTCAAGCAAGAAATGAGTTCAGATGCTTTCATTGAGATACACATGGGCATAAGTGGTCTTAATGTAGATTTCTAAAAAGAGAATAAAATGGAAACAAAAAGATGAAATAAAGATAAATGATTCTAATACAACAACTGTAGGAGGGGATGCCATTATTCTTGATAATAACAACATAATTAATCCTACATGTCAGGATTCTCATTGGATAGTTAATTCTAATGCTTCATATCATATCACTTCTTGTTAGGATGTATTTTCTATTTATAAGGAGGGTGAGTTTGGTCATATGAAAACGGGGAACAATGTAAAATGCAAAATTATGATCATGAATGATGTTTATATGAATACTAATGCCAAATGTCAATTACGTCTTAAGAATACGAGCCATGTTCCTAATATCTACTTGAATTTGGTCTCTACTGGTATACTTAATGATGAAGAATATTATAACCACTTTGGTAAAGGTAAATGTAAGCTCACTAAGGGGTGGTCTTTGGTGGTTGTTAGATGGAAGAAACACAATTATCTTTATTTGATGGAGGCTTAGTCTTATGAGGGAGAAACAAATGAAAATTGATGAGTCATTCACTAAACTATGGCATATGCAACTCAGTCACATGAGTCAAAATTGTATGAAGAAGCTCTCCTACAAATATATTATTTCTAATCTGAGGTCTACAAAATTTGAGGTATGCACTCATTGTTTTGCTTGTACATAACACATAATAGCTTTTAAAACTCCCCCTTCATCTAAAAGAGCTAATATGTTAGATTTGGTGCAAATTGATATCAATTCTATGGACTTTATAAGCCTCAAGGATGCTCATTGTTATATTACTTTCTTTGACGATCATTTCAGGAAAGCGCAGGCTTATGCTTTGAGAACTAAAAACCAAACTTTGGTTTTTTTCAAGATTTTTCACATGTTAGTTGAGAGAAATCCTAGGAAAAAGTTGAAGTGTCTCCATTCATATAATAGGATGAGTACATAGAGCCATTTGAGAAGTACTGTAGTACTCATGGGATTATACTTACGAAGATAGAGCAAAATTTCCCCAACATAATGGAGTTACCATGAGAATGAACCATACAATTAATGACATGATTTATTACATGCTGTCTCATTCAAAAATACCAAATTTTTTATGTGGAGAGGTTATAAGATTGGTGGTTGATTTCATAAATATTTTTCTTTGGTCCATTTGAGAAGTACTTTTGATCGAAAAGATGTTTCATATGGACACTTTGTTTTTAAATGTAGAGTATTTATGCATGTTTCTAAAGATGAGAGGTCTAAACTTGATAGCAATATAAGGCAGTGCATTTTCATTAGGAACAACCATGAGGAGTTTGGATATAGATTCTGAGATTCTATTAATAAGAAGATTATTAGAAGTAGAGAAATAATTTTCTTTGAAAACCACACCATTACAAATTTTAAAAACATAAATAATTCAAAGTCTAACAGTGAAGAGCAAGTTGATTCAGGTTTAATTCATCCAACTATAGTGCATGGTATTGATGATAGAGATATACATATTTATGAGCCACATCTGGCTGATGATGATATAATTGATGAGAACCTTTAAGAGACACTATTTGAACCTTTATTAAGGAGATCCAACAAAGAGGCAACCTTCTAGAAGATATTCTACTAGTGAACATGTGATGCTTACTGGTGGGGCAAGCTAGCTAGAGACTTATGTTGACATTTTTTCATAAGAAAAGAAGGGAAAGTAGTTGAGTTCCATGAATGAAGAGATAAGATCCCTACATGAGAACCAAACTTAGGTTATGGTGAAACTACCACTGAGAAAGAAAACTTTAAAGAGCAATCGGGTATTTAGATTGAAGTCAAAGGAGAATAACATACAACCAAAGTATAATGCAAGTTTGGTTCTAAAGGTATTCATTTAGACAAAGGGCATCGATTCCAATGAGATCTTCTCACTAGTGGTGAAAATGAGATTAATTTGAGTTGTATTAGGACAAGCTACCAGTTTGAATTTAGAGGTGGAACTACTTGATGTAAGGACATCATTTCTTCACAGTGATATGGAAGAGGAGATTTACATGGAACAACCCGTGAACTTTAGAGACAAAGGAAAAGATTAACTTATTTACTGGTTGAGAAAGAGTTTATAAGGGTTAAATCAAGTGCAAAACAGTGGTACCAAAATTTTGATGCTTGTATGGATGCAAATGGGTAAAATAAGACTAATTAAGACCATTATATTTTTTTAAGGAAGTTCTCTGACACTGATCTTCTAATTTTTTTACTATATTCCGATGACATGTTGATCATTGGTCATGACACGACTAAGATTAAGAAGCTTAAGTTAGAACTCCATAAATCTTTTACCATGAATGATTTGGGCCCAACAAAGTAAATACTTGGAATGAAGATTATTCATGACATGAATAAAAATATGCAAAAGAAGAACATAAAAAAGGTTCTTGAAATATTCGATATGAGCAACATGAAGCAAGTAGTATCTTCACTTGTGGGTCAGTTTAAACATAGCGCTAAACAATGCCCTACAAGTAGGAACGAGAAGCAAGAAATGAAGAGTGTGTCTTACACATCTATAGTTGGTAGCTTGTTGTATGTTGTGGTATGTACAGGGCAAGTCATTTCTCATGTAGTTAACATTGTTAGTCATTTTTTTTCCAATTCAAGAAACGAGCATTTGAAAATTGTTGAATGAAATTTTAGGTATATTAGTGATTCTTACAAAGTGTGTTTGTATTTTTAAAATGATAATCCTTTTTGGATGGTTACATAAATGTAAATATGGCAGGTTATGTGGACTCAAGAAAGTCCACTACATGATACTTGGCTACTTTTGAAGGGGGAGTAGTTTCATGACAATCTAAACTATAGAAGTGTGTGGTTTTCTCAGNACATAGATGTAAATATGGCAGGTTATGTGGACTCAAGAAAGTCCACTACATGATACTTGGCTACTTTTGAAGAGGGAGCAATTTCATGACAATCTAAACTATAGAAGTGTGTGGCTTTCTCAACTATAGAAGTTAAGTATATTGCAGTCACAAAAGGATTTCCTACAAGAGTTGGGCCATAAGCAAGATAAGCTTGTTTTATGTTGTGATGGAAAAAGTGCAATTCATCTAAGAATTCCCATTCCACTCTTGTTCAATGCATATTGATGTGAGGTATTATCAGATATTAATGATATGTTAGACTTAAAAATCTTATAACTTGAGAAGATCCATACCGATGATAATGATTTTGATATGATGACAAAAAAAATACGGAAAGAGAAGTTTATATTATGTTGAGAAATCACAAGTATGGGAAGCCTTTTCTCCACATCATTGGGAGGGGGAGATTGTTGTGGGTCTCTCCCACATGAATGCTTTCTAATGTGTAGTTTGGGAATCCGATTTCTGGTTTTCCTTTAAGAAAAAAAAAAAAATCTTCTTTTCGTATTTGAGTTTCTCTCTTGCTATCTCTCTTTCTATCAGGGCGGTTCACGAACACTGGGGACAGTGAAAGAAAATACGTCCAGATGAAGAAGAAAGAACTTTAGAGACCTAGTTTCTCTCTCGATCGTTGAAATCAAGACAACAAAGAATTGAAGGATGACTGCACTTCTTTTACGGGTTGCATCTTATTTTCTTGAATTCAGTGAGATTATGAAACCCTTATGTTTGATGAAGTTGATGTATGCCTCCTTTTGGTTTTTAATTCTCTCTAGTGTTGTGTCCCCATTAAGTTGGCTAGTGAAGATGTTTAAGTGGCATACGGTCCCATAAATTTTTTTTTTTATTTTGAGGGGTTTTTCATGTTAAAAAATTTGTGTTGTTTATTCTCATCATTTATTTGTGCAATTCCATGATGCATGCTTGTGGTGTAGTGTGCTTTTGACTTGCATTTCAAACGGGAATGAAATCAAAACCAGAAATAAAAAAAGTTCAACCAAGCTTTTGTTAAAACCGTTCAAAACCAAAGCCAAATATAGTTTAGTTTAATCGGTTAAGCTTAAAGCAAACCAAAATTCAGCATTTAACCTAACATAATTAAACTAAAGGTTATATTTTAAAATTAGANAAACAAACCAAAATTCAGCATTTAACCTAACATAATTAAACTAAAGGTTATATTTTAAAATTAGAAAAAAAATTTCTCTTTTTTATCTCCTAATTAACTCTTTAAAATAAAAAAAATTTAATCTAACCAAAAATAAACATGAAATGTGCTTGGTCTATTAATTTATCTTCAAATAAATTTAATTTCCTTATTCAATTTTTTGATTGATTTATTTAATGAATATTAAATTCGAACCAAAAATTGTGTATTAAATTTTTGTAAATAAAAATTTGAATTGCTATTTTAAAACAACATAATCAACCAAACGAGCCCAATCCAATTTAATTTTTTGGTTTTTACCAACAAAATCACACACCTACTGTGTTAAACCTTTTTTTACTAATTTTAAGTATTAATTAAACGTTTTTTTCTTCATCTTCTTAAATAGGGGTGTAAACGAACCGAACACGAACGAACAAAACCTATGTTTGTGTTCAGTTTGTTTGAAATAAGCTCGTGTTCAAGATTGTTGGCTTCGCTAACTTATTTAAAAAAAGGAAAAAAAAAAAAAACTAATAAACCAATGTTGAGAACATCATATTTGCTTATTGGAACTTTTAGGCTGTGATTAAAAATATGTATTTGACATTAACCAAATAATATAGAAACTTGATATATTAATAGGACAAATGGAATAAATATTAAATCCATAATCTTGTTCATACGGAAGAAAAAAATGAGCATTTGTGGGTATTCACATAAATGCCACCCTATTTCTATGTATTTTCAAATATAAAACTGAAATTTTATTTCTTACATTTACATGCCAATGTTTCAGATAACATAAACAATCATTATGTTAACTTTTAAGAAATGAAGCACAGTTTTTCGCCATTTCCTGCATAATTATGGTGGGATGCATGTAAAACTTTTAGTTTAGGTGTTAATGAGTAAATCCATAGAAATTGAGTGGCATGCATATACATCTTTTTTAAAAAGACAGGTTAATGACATGTTGGCATTTCTTCTGTCCTGCATGTTTCAAAGATTCCATACTTGAAGATTATAAAATGCTTGTATGTTGTAGAGTTAAAAAAAGAAAACCAAGGAAAAATATTTAAAAATTCATAATGAATCTAAAGATTATTAAATTTTTATTGCATTTTTTATTATTTTTTGAATCTAAACAAAACCTTAGGGCATTTTGGCTGCAATTTAAGTTAACTAAAGCCAACTTACATGTTAAATACAATCAATCATTCGTTTTGACATCCCTTATGTAATATCGTAATAAGAAGTCATACTATAGCTTATCTAATATTCAAATAAGATAATTAAATAAGAAAAAGATTATTAATCAAATACAATAAAGTATCTCTCTCACCTCATCTCAACTCACAACAGTATAATTTTTTTCTTAATTTTTTATGAGATGGCAGTTTCGTTCGCAAAACAGTTTAAATAATTGACCAAGTAAATAGATTAATCCCGAATGGACTTTAAGCTTGGCATCACTTGACTAAAGGCCTGTTTGGGGCAGCTTATAAGTTTGGCTTAGTTAATTATCTTAATTTGGCTTAGATCAATCACCGCGCGGGCCACGTTTCAGGATAAGCAGTTTATCCTTAAACGCACAATCTGCCCCAAACGCACCCTAAGTTAATTATCTTAGTTTGGCTTTTATCAATCACATCCAAATAACAAGATAATGTGAGAGAATATTTAATTTATTTGAGAATAGGAGTATATAAATACATACCACACATTCTTATGTATCAACTTACCTAACAATTAAACATTTAATTTTGTTACATCACATTAGAAATATCGTTATCCTCATCTTTTAAAAAGTAAAATATCTTTTATACATATGACACAAAACATGTTATAACTATAAATATTAAATTTTGGATGCCAGATGTATAAATTAATAAAATTTATTTGCTATGTATATTAAATTCCCATTAAAATATTACTGTCCTTTAAAGGTTTTTTTATTTATTTATTTTTATTTTTTAGTTATGATTACAGCAATTTTAGCAATACTCTTAACCGAAAATCATATGAAAACCAATACATGGGTCCATTAGATGCTGAATTAAAACAAAGGGCTCATGTTCCGAAGGATACTTGCCTTCAAAGCAAGGCGACTCTTTTAAGTACCTTACCATAACCATAATGAGCTAGCTATACTTGGTTAATATTTTGTGGATTAATAAGATTACTAATACAATTGTTACACTCAAAATTGTCCAAGAAATAGAGCATAAAGGAAGAATGAAAGATAGAGAAAGAGTAGAGAAAGAGATTTATAAATTAAGTTTTGTGGTCTTAAATTTTGTAACCTTTATTACATTTACTGTTCTTCCATTTACAGAGCACTAGAATAACTATGAAATGATAATTATATTCTTGAAACTTTTATGGTTAGCCGCCATCTATTAGTTGGCCTTTTGTCCAGTCGGTGATTTGGCTTTGAGCATCTGTCCAATCTTGAGTATCAGTTGGTCTTGGTTCGATCCAAGTTGGTTGTCCTTTGGGATAGTTGGTTCTTATGCGAGCTTCGGGCCAGTTGGCCGACTAGTCCTCATTTGATTGATTTTTTTCCTTTTTTTTTCGATCGAACCCAATCCTCTTGAATCTATTGACACGTGCCCAGCCTGGGACCACCTCATACGGTCAAGCACATTTTTCATATATGTATTTTCTTTCACTGATTCTCTAATACTTCTGTAGGTTATGCTTCAATAAAAATAGTAGAATTAATATCATAATCTATTAGTTGTCATTAAATGACTTTAATTATTTTTACCCCCTTGATATTTGTGCAATTGATTGCTATATATAAGAGACATAAGCTTCTTTCCATAAACTAAAGTGATTCTGACCATCCCTTGCCACTTTGTGCAAGCCTTGGCCTTCTTCTCTATCTTTTTTTGTTGACACTTCTCTGCTTGTTAGCACTTTTGAGGGATAAGGTGACAAAGTTCTAGACAGATAGCCAAAATAAGGCCTTAATTCATAAAATACTTTTAGAGGCTAGAGGAATGAAACATCTTAAGGGCGGTTAAAGGAAAAATGTGGTAGTGAAAAAAAATACACTCTCATCCTCGAGCAAAGTGGGTTGTTTTTGGATGTCTCCCACGAATGCTAATTTTATTGCTCAGACCAAAAGCCCCTCTGGACAACCATGGTCGCAACATCTGCCCTACTGAAAGACTGAAACCCTCAGCCTAGTACCAAAGCTAGTAGTATCTAAAATGCTTTAGAGTTTAGATATTTTATGCTAGTGACTATTTGATAGATTTCCCATTTTTTTGTCTCTTTTTGATGTTTTCGTTACACATCCACCGAGTATGGACATAGCTTTGGTTGTGTTGGCAAAAAGAGGAAAGCAGGTGGGGCCGGGAGATGGCAGTCTGCCGGTGAGGATGGGGAATTGATCGCTCTTAGGATGTTCCTCTTGAGATACATAGGGTTAGTGTTGATATGGTCTAGGTGGGTCACGACATGTTCACTTACCACCTAAATGAAATCAAATGTTCCTTCAAGCGTGAGTACAATATTCAACAATGTTTGAAAGCATGCACATTATTGTATACCATGTTGAGCCTAGAAGAGGAGATTAGCGCAATGAAGCAAATGACAGTTGGCCTTCATCGAGAACTCACAAATGTGCGTGATGAGTGATCCCAATTTTATATATAGATAGATGTAAAATGCAATGTATGCGATTAATTTCCTTAATATATATTCTTAATTTGAAACAAAGCCAAAAAATTGATCCAAAACAAAAGCTAGGTAAACCTTTTACTATGAAACAAATAAGAATGCAGTTACAATATTTCAATATAGAATACTACGCAAGTATATGCATCGTTATCAAGTAATATAGAACTTTCTGATTAGGTCCCGAATATTGATCCCAAAGGGAGGACTAATTTTAGATAAAAAAATTTACTTAGCAATATATTCTTACTTAAACTTAAGATGCTAAAATAGGAATGAAAGTTCGATTCTTTTTGTAATTTTTGATGATTGAAAGTAAAGTAAGCAATTAATTAATTTAACAAAATACTTACAAGATTAAGGCAATATTAACAAAATATCTTTTCCTTATCATGAATTAGTGATAATCATAGATATTATGCTGTGGAAGTATGCTAAATGTGTTCTGCCAAATAGGAGCAATAATATTCTATACCCTTACTAGAGATCCTATAAAGAACATTAACTAATCTACAGTTTTAATAGCCTTGAAGACCGACTAGGCAGGAAGGATACTAGCTCTCATTCTAGAGTTCCCTCTTCTCTCTCCACCTAGGGTCTAACATCTCGTATCAAAACCCAGAACTATAAATCAAATTGGAGGCTTTAGTCGACCACTCTAAAGTGGTCTAATTATACACCCTTTAAATATATTTCCCTATTTATTTGCACTCAACCCCATGAACTACAATCTCATTCATGAAATCAATATGTAATTCCAACCATTTGTTGACTGACACAATGTCATCTCGGATCTTACATGTTCTCACAACAGGTATTAACATCTTAATTGGCCAAATTAAGAAGTAAATGAAGTGCAAGGATTCAAAACGTCACAACTTCTTCCAACATTGNACATGTTCTCACAACAGGTATTAACATCTTAATTGGCCAAATTAAGAAGTAAATGAAGTGCAAGGATTCAAATCGTCACAACTTCTTCCAACATTAAAGTCTAATACTTCGCACAACTTCCTTTTAAATATTTAATCACTTATCATTTTAAGGAAAAAGATAAAAAAAACCACTAAGAATTTTTTGGAGAAAACATAACAACACATGAGTTTAAAAGTAGAAATAATGCACACAAACATGAAATTTAAATTATACCAAGTGTAGACACAAAGATAAACACTTATCTCAAATTCTCTCCATTAAATGTCTTGAAGTTCCTTTGAATTCTCTTCCTTCTCTCATCATACAAACTAAAACTCAAAATAAAAAAAAATAAAATAAAGGTGGCCGGCGGCGGCGGCGGTGGGCTGTAAAGTTTGATGGATGACTGGTCTCTGGCTGTTGGCATTAATGATTCAAGTCTTCTTTAATAAAAATCCAAGGGGTGTCTTGATGTCTCTTCAAAAAGGTGTCTCCATTCATGAATCTTCTAGAAGTTGCTTCCTCATAAGCCAATTGAATGAATTTTCATGTCCATGGGCTATTTCCCACGTTTTTATCAAGGGTTTCTTCAAATACCTCTTCAAAAATCTGCTCAAATTAAATAAATCATCAAGTAACTACTTCTGGCATGTAACCGCGGGGTAGCTGGTGCTTAGGCGCGGAGCCTCTGGCGCTTAGGCGTTAAACTGGGCGCTTAGGCGCCCTAGTTCCTTTTCGCACTTTTCTTCATGTTTGCTCCAAATTCGACCCTATTTCACTCCTTTNTTATCAAGGGTTTCTTCAAATACCTCTTCAAAAATCTGCTCAAATTAAATAAATCATCAAGTAACTACTTCTTGCACGTAAGCGCGGGGTAGTTGGTGCTTAGGCGCGGAGCCTCTGACGCTTAGGCGTTAAACTGGGCGCTTAGGCGCCCTAGTTCCTTTTTGCACTTTTCTTCATGTTTGCTCCAAATTCGACCCATTTTCACTCCTTTTAGCATTTTTCATCCATTTGATTGTTCTTGCAAGAAAAACACACAAATACCTTTTATTAAAGCACAATATCTCAAAAATAAGTATAAAAATGTGTATAAAATACTATATATTTTAGGTGTATCAAAATCCCCTAATTTTAAGATGTTATTTGACCACTCAATCTTTAAAAACTAACATAATTAGATAATGTATATGGGTTTCTTTAAGAGTTACTGACCCCAATTTTCTGTATAGATGGATGTAAAATGTGATGTATGCGATTAATTTTCTTAATAGATATTCTTAATTTGCAACAAAGCCAAAAAATTGATCCAAGGACAAAAGCCAGGTAAATCTTTCATTATGAAGCAAATAAGAATGCAGTTATAATATTTCAATATGGGATACTACGCAAGTATATGTATCATTATCAAGTAATATAGAATTTTTTATTAAGTGCCAAATATTAATCCCAAAGGGATGACTTATTTTAGATAACAAAATTTACTTAGTAATATATTCTTACTTAAAACTTAAGATGGTAAAATAAGAATGAAAGCTTGATTCTTTTTGTAATTTTTGATAATTGAAAAATAAAGTAAGCAACTAATTAACTTAACTAAATACTTCCAAGATGAAGGAAATATTAATAAAATAGATTTTTCCTTATCATGAATTAGTGATAAATATTGATATTCTATTGTGGATGTATGCTAAATGTGTTATGCCAAACAGGAGCAATAATATTCTATACTCTTACTATTGCTATAAAGAACATTGACTAATCTACATTTTTAATAGTCTTGAGGACCGGCTAGGCAGGGAAGATACTAGCTCTCACTCTAGAGTTCCCTCTTCTCCCTCCACCTGGGGACCAAAAAACATCTCGTATCAAAACCTAGAACTATAAATCAAATTGGGGGTTTTATCCTATCACTCAAAAGTGCTTTAATTCTATNGGCGACAAAGTTCTAGACAGATAGCCAAAATAAGGCCTTAATTCATAAAATACTTTTAGAGGCTAGAGGAATGAAACATCTTAAGAGCGGTTAAAGGAAAAATGTGGTAGTGAAAAAAAATACACTCTCATCCTCGAGCAAAGTGGGTTGTTTTTGGATGTCTCCCACGAATGCTAATTTTATTGCTCAGACCAAAAGCCCCTCTGGACAACCATGGTCGCAACATCTGCCCTACTGAAAGACTGAAACCCTCAGCCTAGTACCAAAGCTAGTAGTATCTAAAATGCTTCAGAGTTTAGATATTTTATGCTAGTGACTATTTGATAGATTTCCCATTTTTTTGTCTCTTTTTGATGTTTTCGTTACACATCCACCGAGTATGGACATAGCTTTGGTTGTGTTGGCAAAAAGAGGAAAGCAGGTGGGGCCGGGAGATGGCAGTCTGCCGGTGAGGATGGGGAATTGATCGCTCTTAGGATGTTCCTCTTGAGATACATAGGGTTAGTGTTGATATGGTCTAGGTGGGTCACGACATGTT